>JAAEAF010002144.1:0-69783 GCA_011037195.1 Triatoma infestans | reverse complement strand
AGTAGTTAAAGTAAAAATGGAAATGAAGAGTTCAGAGCGTTTAACAGTTTACAGTGCTTTCTATCATCAGAATCAGTTGAAGATCTAGAACAAGGACTTGGAGACGGAACAAGCACCAAAGTACTTGAAATGCACTTGAGTTAGCTGTTTTGCACTCAACATCAATGATCCCCCCCACCTAAAGTCAAATAATGCTGAGCTCAAATCGACCTTTAGTAAAAATTTCAAGTTTCAAATAAATTAGTGTTAAGTTTCTAAAATAAAATAAGTTTCTAAATTAGTGTTATAAAAATTGCATTAATAGAAAGTCTGTGATTCTAGAACATAAAAGCAGATAAGTACTCTTTAATTTGTTTCAATTTAGCTTGTCATCTGTTCGGTAGATAATACAATTGTAGTTATTAATAATGAATAACATAAAATTTAATGCCTTGTTTAATAGTGTATGATTGTATTGAAGTGTGAGTGAAACGAGGCAGTGTCAGGATGGTCGGAGGAGAATGTAAAAAATTGGGAGCGGTATAGACAGAAGCCCAGATAGAGTTGGCCTGCGTGGGTAGGACTGCATGCCTTCCTGTGGATTAATATCAAACCGGTTTCTATTTTAAATAATTCCTTGTTGTTGTTTTGGAGTTGGTGATGGCGGGCCCCTTCCAGCGATCTACTACGCGCTGCCGCAAGTTAATACTTGAATCCCAAGTTCTCCTTGAAGCAGGATGACGCTCTCATCTCAAGTTTGCTCATGTTAACCTGTTCTCGCTTCACGCATTTCTCTTCTTCGTCCCCATCTTATAAGATGAATGGATATAACCTAAACAAACAGTTTTCCTTTGCCTATAATTTTTATTGTCAGCGTTTAATATAAATCTTAACTAAATATAATTCTTAAAACCATTTTTTTCCATGTAATATTTCCAGAAATTAAACTTTTAAAGCTCGATACAAACGAGAATTGCTTCATTGATTTCAGTATCAAATTTTACCATACTACTGTGCGCCCTGGTGGTGTGTGAGAACAACTTTTTGCAAACCTTACAACGGCAATTTAAAATTAGCATTAATCACAGATTCCTCCAGAACACCTAAAAATCAATTTTTTCAAAGAAATTATCCAAATGAAAGTGATAGATTGAATCCTAGCAATGTCTTCTTTAATGGATCTTAATGTTGCACGATTGGTAGAAGCGCACAATGTATAGAAGAGCATTGTGCACTGTAATATTTTAGAAGGAAGCTTGCTGCGCTTCACATTGGGGAAGAATAGAGCTAAACCGGAAGTGCGATTTTACAGAATATGTTTCCGAATTTTTTCTCTGACGATATAGTTTAAACTGAGATTATTAACTGCCGTAGATAGCTGTCAGCTTTCTTTTAAACTTCCGCTGATCCTGGAAAAATGATTCAAATCAAAGAATTAGGTTTTCAGGAGTGTATATAATCGTTTAGACTTGCGCCGTCATTGTCGTGCAAAATACTTATGACTTCGGGTTGGGACATCCACTGCTTTGTTATAAACATTTGTTCCAAACATCGGATGTATAACAAACCACTAATGCCGTCTCAACCCGAATATCTAAGTGTTTTAACTGAGTTGTTAGTATGCGAAATTTGAAGGAAATCAATACGAAAACAATTGTAAAGGAAGTAGATGGCTATAGTACATTGTGTAATTGCATACTGAGCCTCCGTAATAGGGCAATTTGTATATATATCATGGGGCAGAGCAAGTCATTCACGCTGTGTAGTGCAGTATTCTAACACCTCCACTACGTCCATCCGCTAAATACCTACCTCTTTCTCAGCCTACAAAATCACCCCATTAAAATGAAAATTCACTTTTGTAGTTTTCTTAAAACTTGAGGCGCCTTAAATAAATAAAGAAAAAACTTGAGGGATATAATTCTTTACGTTTATAGTTCCATCTATGTTTTCAGAATGGAGTAATCTTGTTGAAGAATACTATAATATATTAATCAGAAGCTTGGTGCTGTTTACTAAGCGCACACCCTAAAACTCAAAAAACCTATTGTGTTTCCGGTCACCCGATTTTCTTCAAATTTGGAATTTCACCACGAATCAAAGTATCGATTTTTGAAGTATTGCCTTCTTGTTTTTGACATTTTGTTCACATACAACACATATACATCTATAGATATAGATACTACATACTTACATATGCATGTCATCTTTATGTATTCTATTTTTAACTTTCTCTTACTGCTGGCAAGAGGAAGTATTACGATCTGTTAAATTTTCTATATCGAATTTTCGTCGGAAATACATGTTTTTTTTTGTTTTTTCTTGTTGATGGAAGTTTACAACTGTGTACTACACAATAAGTAAATACGTTAGCACTGACTCTAGAGGAGGGTACATGGCGTGAGGGCTTGCAGGAAGATTCTCCCATTGGAGGTACTCCCAAACACTACTTTTCTACTGGCCACTGAGATGGTCGCGAGGTCAGCGGCGTTTCAGCGGTTCTCGGAGGTTCTTGGGATATAAGGTGCAGTCAGTCTCTGAACAAGGGAATTACGATAAGCAGTAATGGAATCATGGAATTTTTGGTAACGACATTTGATTAATTGGGAAACAAAAGGAACATTAAGGTTGATATGGAAGATAATATTAGAAACTAAAATGGAACATCTATGATTCGACGAAGGACTTTGGATTGGATACAGTAGGAATTGGAGTGCTTGCTTGAACCCGAAACCTCACATCCGTATGTCCAGAGGGGTTTTATTGTGTTGTAAATCAGTCTTATGTTGTTCAGGGGAAGTTAGGAACGTCTGTCGAGTAGCTTCGAGAAAAGTTTGTAAGGTCGATTGAGGTCCAGTGTTTTCAGTCTGGTATGTGAGCACCACGTTAAATGTTTGTTTAGTAAAGTCAAAGATATCGTACTTTCTCCACAGAAGGTATTACTGTCCTGGAGATACTATTGTCCAGAAGGTATTATCATGGAGGAGGCTAGGCGGTACGGTTGACGAAGAGTAAAAGTAATATTCTGGCTCAATATACACGTGTTTAGTTTGTATACATCAATCTTATATCACTTTCTCGGTCCATACATCAATCTTATATCACTTTCTCGGTCCAACCATACGAAATATCCACTTTATAACCAAAGATTTTTCCTGGAAGTTCACGCACGAATGAGCATTCACAGCTTATTGCTGTAAGAAGGGAAAGATTAGCTCAGCGTTAGCGAGCTGGTCTGGCAACGTCATTCGAGTCCAGCAGTGCTGCCTTTAGATTTTCTCTTCCTATGAGCCTGTAGAGCTCACTGAGAAGGCTCTTTGGCCACAATAGATCTTTCAAGTCGCAGTGCAACATCCTCTGTAACAATCTAACAATCTATTAGTATAACAGCAAGTATAGCGATCGTAAAATTTTAAAAAATTGAGTTTGAATCACCGAAAATACATACATTTATAAATTGAACAAAATATTTCCAAAACAAAGAATCGCAAGAAGCTGCCTTTTGGTAACAAGTATTCCGTTTGGAAGTTATTGGTCCAGATTTCTAAACCGCAAATACCATTTTACTAAATACATGTCTCAGAATACTTTGCTATTTTCTCGAAAACTGCTCAGCAATTTTCTTTAGATTTTATATGCTCACGACGAACTTGATATGTACACTATTTTATTTGCAACATTTTAGTGAGTATCGGGGAAGGTATGTAATTAGAGTTGCCTGTAAACTGATGTTCCGTTGGATTCACCATCTAATGAGAATAAAATATGTTGTTTGAAAAACTCGCATGACTGGATGTGCGTATTTCCAGAAAGGTTTTTTAGTTTTCCGCATTTTTCTCGTAAACGAAGCCACGGGTTTCTTTAAACTTGAAATTATATCTACTCATTTGAAGACTGTTACTTTAGTTTAGAAAATTGATTGTAGGTTGTGAGTGGAGCTGGTAGGTGGCACACTCTCTGTAATATTGAAGGTAATTAAAAATTTAGTAAAAATTCCAAGTCTGCTTAGTGAACATTTATTGTTTAGATCTTTGGGAATTGCAGTAAGACAAAGTAGTGAGAGTGTTCCTTACCAGATCTTTTCTACCAGAGTATTGGCAATTGAAGGTATGGGTCATAAATGTTAATATTTGTTTTTTTTTTGTCCAGCCTTCAACAATAACTAATGTTGGTAATGTTTAAGGAATCCAAATTTAAATAAAATTATAAATACACTGACTCCATATTGAGTGAATTTCCATACACGTTTAATAATTATAAACTTTAGTTTTACAATGTCATTTTTAGTGAGGACATTGCCGTGAGCAAGGTATGGAGTAGTTTGGTTTTGTTTATTCTGATCCATACATAATCTTGTAGATCTTTTACTTGTTAGAACGAGTTTTTCCAGTTTAAACCGGATGCAAGTAAAAAAAAAATAAAAAGTTGCCTATTGGCCTAAAAAACTACCGTGTTCATTTTTCATTTTTTTTTTTTTTTTGTTAATTTTTAATTATTTTTAGAAGTATTTGGCGTGATGTTTGTTTGTAATATAGTGATTTTGTTTTACAGTGTTGTGTACTAAAGACGAAGTAAATGAAGATGAAACTTGATTACATACAGCCAGCTAGCATTTCGCTTTTTTTTCTTGCTTGCGTGTGATCTTTGTTTTTACGGAATGTGTTAAAAATTGCGTCATAAGATGAGTACAAAAGAAAATTGGTGCATACATTCACTGACTTTTTCCCACCGCAATTCCCTAATTATTGTACCAATTCACATTACTTTGTTTTAAATTTGGAATTTTTATAAATAAATGTTTAGTTACCCTTAACTCCCACCAATTACCCTTAACGTTTCTGCTTCCCCAAAAAAACAAGAACAATGAATTTACAGAAAAAGTTTCTAACTAATATGATAAATCTAAATATGAATGGCAAATAACAATAAGTTGTAAAAATTTGGTTGTGAAACACAAACACGCCTTCCTCCTACTGCAGTTTACAACATTGTAATGACAGTTTTTTTGCCCAACTTATACATGTTTTACTACATGTTTACTCTTACTTCTTAATAAAATGACTTTTTGGAGGATAGCAAAAGCTCCTCCCGTCATTCTAAACTTCTTTAAATTAATTTCTTCAAAAATAGTTTTAAACAAATGTGATAGATCTCTATATTCACAGTTGGTATACCAAATTTATGAAATCCCTTGGTGTTTTTAATGAAGAAAACCGCCAAAACTAAGTCATCCGCTCTGGCTGAATCCATAACAGAATTTGATATTTATGATGTTAAGTTTGTTATTGGCGAAATCAAAAACAAGAAATAAGGCTCCGGGAATGGACATAATAAATGGAGAAATCGTCCGGAATAATGAGGACATTATAAGCCAAGTATCTGCTTGACCTTTTCAGTGGATGCCTGAGCTTGGGATACTTTCCCAGTCTATAGAAAACAGGGCTTGTCAAAGTATTATACAAAGGTGGAGACAAGCCCATAGATAGTGCAAAGTCATATCGATTGATACAATTCCTACCCGTTTTTGGGAAACTAGTGGAGAAACTGATTATAATGAGATTGAAAAGCTTTATCAGTTTCAGTCCCATCCAGTACGGTTTTATAACGGGAAGATCGACGACAGATGCGATATCGAAGATCCTTGAATTCGTGCGTGGCAGCGGGTACAAATACGTCCTCACAGTATCCCTGGACATAGCTGGAGCCTTTGATAATGTCTGGTGGCCGACTGTTTTGGAGCCACTCAGAAGAAGAGATTGTCCGCCAAATCTTCTGAAATTAGTTCAAAGCTACCTCACCCAAAGGGTGGCGGTGCTAATGACTCAAGCCGGCGAGATTTCAAGGCCGATAACCAATGGTTGTCCGCAGGACTCGGTGGTGGGCTCGTTCCTGTGGAATCTAGTTATGGCTGAATTGCTAGAGCATATAGAGAATGTGGATTATTGTGATTCGGTTGCGTAAGCTTGCAATAGTTGTCCATGGAAATTCTCGTCGGGAGTTAGAAGAGCGTGCTAGGCGCTTTGTGTCTCGGATAAAGAATTGGTATCAAGGGAAGAAGCTACAATTTCGTTCGAGAAGTCTAAAGTGATGCTAATGAGGCAAGCCTCATCCCAGTCGTCCTCCCTGGATCAGGGTGGGTGAACAAAGAATAGTCCATGTAACCCAGTTTGAGTACCTAGGCGTGCTGCTGGATTGGAAGCTTTCTTTAAGCCCCTTATTCAGCGGGTTGCTTCCAGATGTCTCAACATGTACCAGGAGATTAAAAGAATAGATCTATAAGAGCGTGATAGAGAATGTTGCATCGTACGCAGCTGCCTGTTGGGCTGAGAAGCTTGACATTAGTCGTACAGCTACACTCTATTACGGATGCAAAGAGCCATTTAGTGCTCTGCAACAAGGGCCTATGCGACATCCTCCACGGTCTCCTTACCTATGATCGTTGGTGTGATGCCACTCGATCTCTCGCAAATGAGGGCCCTTACCCATAAGCATAAGAAAGGGGGTATGATTGTCCTTGATGGTCAGGAGTTGTCCAGTCGGATGCCTCCTGCTCTTGCAAAGAAGAAGATCCGAGAGTACGAGATTGGAAAGTGGCAGAGGCGCTGGGATGAAGCGTCATAAGGGAGAACGACATAAGTTCTTCCCGAATCTGTATCACAGACTGTCGATTCGATAGCTGGAGCTTTTCTAAACGGTAACAAAATATTTCACGGGCCATGGGGAGTTCAACTCAATGCTCTATGAGCTAGGATTGAAAGATTCCCCAAATTGTGAATGCGGTGACGGGAAACGGTGCACTACGTTCTTTTCCGGTGTCCTCTCCTCGACGAGGCGAGAGTTCGTTTGGAATTCAAGCTGATAAGATGGGAGAAGACTGTCTGGGAGACTGTAAAAAATTGACAAAAAGTGCAAAGAATTTTAAAGAATGGAATTCGCTCGAGAAGTTGCGGTCTAAGAAGGACTAGACGGATAAGTAGAGGTCCGCCTACCCGTGGTAGGGCCGGTAACTTACCTACTATGTAGGTAAGGCCAAGTGACCATAGGCGCCGGTTTAGGCAACTATATACTTTATATTTTCATATGGAAATCTACAAACAATAGCTCTGTTGTTACTGTGGTGTGGCTGGTAGAGACGCTAGTGTCGGCTGCAGGGTTTCAAGGGTTTTGTGATGCCACTCGTTTATATATATATATATAAAAAAAACACCTAGATATGCATACACATGCTTTTTCCTGCCAATTGTACCTTACGACCAAAGAAATACATCTCTAATGGTGGGGGTCAGTTCGAGCAAGATCTGTAATTAATGAGGAGTAAAATTTATAATAAAATAGTACTTTTCTTCTTATTCAATCAAAAAACAGTTATAATATCATTTTGAAATTTCTTATAAGAATCATGTTTTCATTCATTACTTGTAAAATTATCACTCATAGAAAAAAAACCGTTCGAGTAAATTTTTCTTACAAAAAAAAATAGAGGAATCTATTTCTTAAATAAAAACCACACCTCCCCATTTGAAAAAATGAAGTTGGTGCCTGTATCTTGCTTCTGGAAGCACCAAAACAAATTTGCAAATTAAATTTGGTTTTCTAACAAAAAACTACGGGGATACGTATTTTTTAATTTTTTCCTAGCTATCTTAGTTTCCGAGAAAAAGTCATTATCCATATACCTTGGGACACCCTGTATATTTTAGTTATGATATTGGTAGGTGATGAATGTAAATACCTTCATGTTTGCAAAATATAAAGACCCAGTATTAGCTAGTAAGCTTGGCAGGATGCAAGTATATTCAGGTCAAATATACGGGCGGACTGTTGATGGCAAAAGAAGCAGTCACTTTGTAGTTGGGATGGAGGTGTTTCTTTCCAACTCTGGTTAGTGAGTCTTCAATATACGAACCAAGCGCTTCTGAATCTTGTATCTAGAATTCCGGTGTAGAAGAAAAAATTGTATTAAGATGGCTATCAAGTTTGATCAAGGCAACTTTTCTCTTCAACCTTTCACTGAAATAGATTTACTTTTCAAATTGGTAACCTACCATAATTTTTATCCTACTTATTTAATAGTTTTAAATAACAGTTTTAAAATATATTAAAAATTGGGAGTGGTTAGAATAAAAAGGAAGTAGCAATCTCATTTAGTATGTGGTTTCTGTTTGTTGGAGAGTATGTATCTAATTAATTGTGAGAAAGAGAGGTACAGGTATTGTGTTGAAGATAGCTACAAGTTTGTTGTGTGTGTGTGTGAGAGTGGCCTGTGAAAGTATGTCCGCCGCTGCTATCAGCCTATTCTCCTCTATTGCTCATTTTTATTTCCCTTTTGTCCAAGTATTTTAAATTCTACTTAATAAATTTTAAATTTAATGTTATAAAAATTAATGTTTATTTTCTCAAGGGTAAAGGAGTACTAACAAACTTATATGGGAAATGAACAAACACATCTTGACTTTCTTATAAAGAATCCTGTTGTGAGAGCAATTATTGCAATCATGCCAAATTCGCGAAATTTAGCTATCACCGGAAACATATTTTTGTTCAAGATACTTAAATATATAATATATAAATAAGCAATATATAATATAATAGGATAAATATATATATATACCTATGTGTATGTGTGAAGAAAAACGAAAAATTGAGAGAAACTCGAACCGAACTAGGTATCATATTTACTAGCATTGCACCCGATACGAAGGTTTCAATGGAAGTGTAAGTTTGAAAGATTTTTTTTCAGTCTTACACGAATTCCTCAAGATAGCGCTAACGATTTTGTTTACACTGCTCATACTATAAACACATAATATTCTCTTTTTTTTGTATAGAAAAATTGGTTTGTGTGTTACACTGGCGATCTCACACTTCATACAGTTCACACCTCAATGCTATTTCAAAAAGGTATACTTAGTACGTACTGAATTGACTTTAGGGAAGGCAGTGTGGCGAGAGAGAGGTCAGGCTTCTCTTCCTAAATTATTTCGCATACCTATTTATATTCTACACAGATTACATTTCTAATGCGCTTCTCACGTATATTCATATTTGATGATGCATTCCAAATATACAGTAAATCCATATTTGCAATCCTATATAGCAGATAAATATTTACATTCGACCAACTCATTTACATTCCACACACATGCAAATTATTTTTATCAATATACATAACAAAATCTATAAAGCTTTGATCGATTAAAAAAAAAAGTTTTGTAAGAGTGCTAAATCTCCTTCATCACCGTTTCGTGTGTCCGCCTACCGTCAGAATATCTTAATGAACAGTGAGAAATCGTCGACTAGCAATGCAAATACTAAATCAACAGTATTATACCACAGTATATATCAAGATGAGCAAACCTCAGAAATAGATCTTCAGACCGCAAAATGTTTTGGAAGACTTTGGTCCAAATTTGTGTAATTATATCTTACATTCATTAATAAGCTTTCGATCGTTTTAGACTTTCAAAATTGAGTTTTCACCGTGTTTTGGGTCCTCTCAATACGAAAAAAAAATCTGGTGCGATCTACTCGAATAACTTTCTTTTACTCCAGTTTTATAGTTAGTATACCAAATTTAATGAAATTCGTTGGTGGTATCATAGAAAAAAACCGCAAAAACGAAAAAAACTGTTCAGTAAAAACGCACTTCCGGTTTACTCATTTTCTTGGAACTCCGAATTTTGGCAGTCTATTTATTTCTTATTAATTTTGTTTGGACTTTACTGATTTTTTTTTCATTTTTCTACACGCATAATACCTTTCACTTTTATTTGAAACATTTTTTCCGCGAAAATTGATTTTTTAGGGGTTCTGGGGGAACAGTAGCGTGGTGCTTTCATCTTAAGCACGTCAGTATAATATATATGGTCTTACCTACTATATAATATTAATATAAACGTTGGAATCATTGATAGAATTCCAATTTTGGAGAACATTGGTTAACGGAAGTGCGACTTTAAAGAATAGTTTTGAATTTTTTTGGCATTTTTTGGGAAAATTGTTACAATAGTTATCTTTAAACTATCTGGAAACGTAACTTTTATTGGAAAAAAATGTCTATTACTTTAAATTTAAATTTGCACAAGCTTTGTGAGTTTTGGGTTAGAGCGATCCATATAAGACCGCTCAGGTATACAGGTCCCCCACCACCATTTCCTGGACCAGCCCAACTAAAAATTGTAATGTTGCAATTTTAAAGAAAAATTTCTTGTTTAATTTGTATTAATTTAGAGTAAGAGAAAGTCGTGTGAGTGTTTAGCACCTGACTTTTTTTCTTTTTTGTTTGTTGTTATAATGATGATGTAGTTGTGATGATGGTTTGGAAACTGGCAGCTAGGAAACCTCCAAATATATCGATAGTGGGACAGAATTGGAAAGTGTAATACGATCACCTTAAATGGTTTGCGGTTGCAATTAACTTGAAAAAACTAGACTTCATACATGTTGCCATTTTATCACAAGATCTGGCCATAAAACTGCAATCAATTTCTGTATGCTTAATTTAAATAAAAATGAAAGAAACTGATGAATTTTTGCCGAGGAATTGACATTTCACAAATTATGATAATAAAAATAATAATAGAGTAATTATATTAATTATATAAACTGTTGTTAAATAGAAATAGACATCAATTAGGGAAGGTGCAAAGAGAAAGGACCAGCTTAGTCAACTCTCTCACTGAACTCGCCTAAATGAAACACAAACAATCAAAATGAAACAACTTACACAAAAAAAAATCAGAAAAAATCTTGTGAGAAACTCTCACATAACTTTCTCTTACTCCAGTTTTCAAACTTGTAATTGACAAACTTTATAGTTAGTATACCAAATCTGATGAAATTCATTGGTGTTTTTATGGTGAAAATCACAAAAGACGGAAAAAACAGTTCAGTAAAAACACACTTTCGGTTTACTAATTTTCATAAAACTCGGAATTTTGGCAATCTATTTATTTCTAATTAATTTTGTTTGGATGGTAGAATTGAATAATTAACTATGATAGCACTTTATAGAAAAACATAAGCCCATCCCTCCCCTTAAAGGAGTTTACCCGGAGCAATGTTTCAAATAAAATTTGTAGGCCTTTGTATGTGTACTTCACATACTTAGTTTGAAGAAAATCTTTTAACCGTTTTAGAAAAACGGTGTGAAACACTCACACAACTTTCTCTTACTCCAATTCTCAAAATTATTTCTCTTACTCCAGTTCTCAAAATTATAATTGACAAATTTTATAGTTCGTGTACCAAATTTAATGAAATTCGTCGAAAACTGGAAAAACTGTTCAGTAAAAGCGCACTTCCGGCTAACTAATTTCCTTGAAACTCGGAATTTTGCCCATCTATTTATTTCTAATTAATTTTCTTTGGATGATAAAATTGTATAATAAAAGATGATAGCATTTTAGAGAAAAACATAACCCCACTCCTGCTCCAAAAGTGGCCGTTAAATGAATTTTTGCAGAGAAATGTTTTAACGAAAAGTTGTAGATCTTTGTATATTTAGTTTATATAGGAAGTTTCAAGAAAATCGTCGGAGTCATTTTTGAGAAAATCGCGAAGAAGTGAAAGTGGAAAGTGGTTACATTTAGTAAAGTGCTAATGTAAACGCACTTCCGGTTGTCCGATTTTTTTGAAACTCGGAATTTCAACAACGTATTCAATTCTTATTCACATTATTTAGATAATTGAATTGTTTAATAAACTGAAATAGCAGTTTAGGTGAACCCCACCCCTCCCCTATAACTGCCCTTAAATGAATTTTCCCAAAGAAACGTTTCAAATAAAAGTTGTAGCTCTTTCTATCTGTAGTTGATATATCAAGTTTAAAGAAAATTGTCGGAGCCATTTTTGAGAAAAACGCAAAAAAAGTAAAAAAAAAAACAAGTAAAGCGGTACTAATGGTTGAGAATTTTGACGATGACCCATTGTCAAATGCCATGGTGATACCTAAACGGAATATCAAGTTCAACTTTCTACGGTTTTTCGTTTTTGAGATGTGCTGATCACATACATATACATACACACATCCACCCACCCACACACACATACACACACACACACACACACATATACATACATATACAGAGAGATCATTAGCTAAAAACCACTTTTTTGGTCTAGGGGACCTCAAAACGGATATTTCCGGTGGAAATTCGATATCGATAATTTTTTCACGATTATAATACTTCGTCTTACTAGGAGCAACAGAAAGTAATAGCAGACCATTGAAAAATACTTTTCAGCAAAATCGCACTCCCGGTCATCTGATTTTCTGCAAACTCGAAAGTTCAACAACATATTTAATTCTAATTAATATTATTTTAATTAAATAGCACTTTAGAGGACAACCTAAGCCACCTCTCCCCCAAAAGTGCCTTTAAATGCATTTTCTCGAAGAAATATTTCAAATAAAAATTGTAGATCTTTGTATATGTAGTATATATAGCAAGTTTAAAGAAAATCGTTGGAGCCATTTTTTAAAAAAACTGCTAGAAAGTGAAACAAAAATACATTCAGTAAAGTGGTACTTCCGGTTGAGGAATTTTGATAGATAACGGTATTGTGAAATCCTATGGTGATACCCAAACGGAATATTAAGTTTGAACTTTCGGCGATTTTTCATTTTTGAGCTATGCCTTTCACATACATACACACAGACAAATAGTAATAAATACATACGACACACACACGCACACCATTTAAAACAGATAAAACCCGATATCGAAAATTTCAGTACTTGCTCTTACTACAAGTAAGAGAAAGTAAAAAAAAAGATTCTTTAAAACTAAAATGTTTACAAAACTTCAGTTGGACTGGCCATTAAAAAAGGCGATAGGGGTTAGACACATATACCTGAGTGGACAATGTGGGCGCCCTCTGCTCCACACAACCTTGCGTCCCTTTAAACTTAAACTAACAGACCCCCAATACCCGTTTAAAATCTTCTTTTTTTTGGAATGAAACAAAATAATTTGGTTTCAAATACAAATGATACATTTCTTTCAATGTAATAAGCAATCCAAGTTTAAAGAAAATCGAAATCTTTCGAGGAAATTCCAAAAACTCAAAAACCTCGCTATAAAATCTCGCTTGCGGTTAACCGATTTTCTTCAGATTTTGGAATTCTACAAGACTTTTAATGTGTATCAATATCATGTGAGTAATAAAACTATAATTTATAATGAAGAGGATCTTTTGAGGAAAGAATTATTTACGGTATCCCCAGAACCCACAAAAAATCCATTTTTTCGGGAAAATGTTTCATATATAAGCGATTAGTATAATTTGTCTAGATAGTATTCGAAGTTTAAAGAAAATCGTTTGAACCATTTGCGAGGAAATCATGAAAAACTGGAAAAAAAAAACGTTCTGTAAAGCCACATTTTCTGTTGATGGATTTGCTCGAAATCTTTGTGTCGGATGTGGTGATAGTAACTAAACGGAGTACCAAAGTTTGAGCTTCTGCGACTTTTCTATTTGAGATTTTTTTTAGCATACACACACACACGCCCACATAACACTCATACAGACTAAAAACTTTTTTTTCTTTTTCAGGCTCCAAAACGTATATTTCCGGTGAAAACCTAAGTTCTAAAATTTTACACGATCGCAATACTTCGTCTTGCAATAATACTTTTTTCTTACAGCAGTACTTCGTCTTACAGCAATACTTTGTCTCATAGCAATACTTCGTCTTACAGCAATACTTTGTCTCGCAGCAATACTTTGTCTCGCAGCAATACTTCGTCTTACAGCAATACTTTGTCTCGCAGCAATACTTCGTCTTACAGCAATACTTTGTCTCGCAGCAATACTTCGTTCTTACAGCAATACTTTGTCTCATAGCAATATTTCGTCTTACAGCAATACTTTGTCTCACAGCAATACTTTGTCTCACAACAATACTTCGTCTTACAGCAATACTTCGTTTTACGGCAATACTTTGTCTCACAATACTTCGTTTTACAGCAATACTTTGTCTCACAACAATACTTCGTCTCACAGCAATACTTCGTCTTCGTTTTGCGTAAACTTATTGAGGGATTCTGAGGTGGTACGCTGCAACAATAAACTTAGTTTCTTTTAAAAAGTCATTTCTATATAATGTACTTTGGCTCTACCATCTAAATAACATTAAGATTCACAAAAAAAAGTGTTGCTTAGTAACCGAATTTGAAGAAATTTGAAGAAGCAGCTACGCACACTATTTTATCAGCTGTTGCTTATTTCTCGAAAATAGCTCCAACGATTTTCTTTAAATATGGAATGCCGTCTACTACACACATATAAAAGCCCGTTATGGTTTTTTGAAACATTTTTCCGAAAACATTTATTTTCCGGGATTTTCTCTTGAAGTATTTAGAGACTACATCTGACAGACTTGTGGGCTGGGTCTCTGACAAGCCCATTCACTTTGACCAAACAAAATGCTGGACGGAGACCAACATTTCAAACGGAAAGAAAATCTGGTGCGAAACACTTACACGAGTTTCTCTTACTGCGAAATGGCAAATTTTCTTCTCACTTTAAATTCTTTCTAGTGTTAAAACCGTCGGCATTTTTATGGAGGAAATTACAAATAACTGACAAACCAATCAGTAGATTGTCACTTCCGGTTGATGGAGTTTGCTAAACCTAAAAGAAATACCAAATTCTCTGGCAGACGCATTTGCCGTTGCCTATCTATTGCGTTTGTTCATAATTGTATTCTATTATTATTATTATTATTATAATGTCAAGTTTGAGCTTCCTGCAACTTTACGTTTTTGAGATATTTTTTCACACATATCCATAACACACACACACCCACACAAACGCACACCATTTTCTGAAAACCACTTTTTTGGACTCAGGGGACCTCAAAACGTGTATTACCGGTTAAAACTCAATTTTGAAAATCCGCCACGATCGCAATACTTCCTGTTACTAGTGTTATTAGTTAGAGAAAATAATAAATTTGTTATGTACATACACTGCTACGCAAATTTTTGTGTGTGTAACCCTCTTGATCATTTACTTATCTCGTAACCAGATAGCAATTAAGGTAATAAGTTGGTATTTATAGCTTTTATTAGTAATTAAGTTTCAATAATTAGAGTGTAGTTTTAAGTTAGAATTTGTTAATTATTGGTAGGTTAGATTGAATCATTACAGGCTAAATATGAGTCCGACCAATATTTCTTGAACGTCGGCAAGTGATGGAACTAAGGCGGACTTAGATCGAAAGTATACGAAAGGTGTCGAGTATATAAACGTTCAAAATACTATATGCTGGAAGGCTACACACACACACACACACACACACACACACAAAGAACTTGGAAAAAAGCTATGTTTACAAAAGATATTTCTTTCTTTAAGGAGACTTTTCATATAAAATAGATATTTAATAAAACAGACAGAAACATAAACCGCATGTCAAAATAGTAAGTAAATAAGCAACCTTCCCAATTTTATCTCATATAACATCTTTACTTTGACTATACTATGCTTCCAGCGCACTCATTTCTATGTTCAAAATATTTTTGACGGTCTATAGTTAGTTATTCGTAGTAGCCAAGTAGGGGCTAGATATAGTTAGGCGGTTAAATAGGTTAGAAATACTTTATAAGCTAGAATAGGCATAGAGAGAAAAGACTGGCTGAAGAAGAGGAGGTGGACAAGATAACCGGAGGAAGAGAGGAAAAATCACTAATTTGTAATTGGCAGAGAGCACTTCCTATAGCGAAAAAAAAAATGCGGTTACCCACATTGAAATTCGTAAGAAGTAAAAATCCCTAATTAATTAAACAATTCTTTTTCAGTATTTTTATATTTCTGAATTTAATCAGTTTTCAATAATGTGTAATCCTGCATTTATTTGTTTTATATCTTGTTTGATTTATTATTTTAATATTCCTTCTAATCTCTACCATGAGATGGCAGCAGTGAGAACGGATTCGGGGTTATTCTGCACGTGCTAAAAGGTTGTAATGTGTAATTATGTACCAAGTGATTGATAATAATAAATAATATTTTTTGAATTTGTGTTTAAATATGAGGCCCATAATTCGTTTAAGATTGATTCATTTATATGAGTGTTTGGGGCTATTTGTTCAAGTGAATTAGATATCATGTCCCCACAGTTTGTCACTTTTTCGGGCTAATTTTTTGAAATCACCCTGAGAAATTGTTTGAATATTTTGTATATCTGTTGGGAATTTGTCACTCCAAAGGGTTTTTAACACTATCCGATAAGTCATTTCCGGCAATTGCATTTCCGTAAGAGCTGGCTCCGCATCTTCTAGCTCGAGATCACTAACGAGATTTTTGATTTGTTTTTGCTCACTTTCTCTCAATACACTTAGAAGCAGTTCTTTCGCTTTGAGTATTTATTAGTTTCCTCACTAGAAATAATATCCCAAATATTTTCAACTAATTTTAGATCTAATTGAGCTAACAGGTAATTAACTTTTGTTGTTTCACATTTTATACTTGCTAATTGGAACTGAGCTTTTACCTGATAGGACCATATTTGTGGTTTATCTGCCCAGAAAGGAGGAATTTTAACACTAACCCTATCAAGTTCTGTTTTTCTATGTCTATTGGTTTTTGATCTAAAGGCATTTTATTTATTTTCGTATTTCACTATAATTAATAATGTTTTGACTTACAAGTAAAAAAGAATCCTGTCTGGTTAACTGTTGATTGGAATTATTTTTGTTTTCACAGTTCACAGTCACAATTGGGGTCTCCAATAATGGACTTCATGTTTATTCACATTTAAACACAAATTAGTAATCCAAAAAATACGTATTTATTACTAATAATCACTTAGTACATAATTATACATTACAACCTTTTAGCACGTGCAGAATAACCCCGAGCCCGTTCTCACTGTTGCCATCAGGTAGAGATTAGAATGAACATTAAAGTAATAATCATAAAAGATACAAAATAAATGAATGCAGGAATACACATTATTAAAAACTGATTAAATTCATATATATAAAAATAAAATATATTCATGATATATAAAAATACTGAAAAAGAATTGTTTAATTAATTTGGGATTTTTAATTCTTAGAAGTTTCAATTTGGGTAGCCGCCACATGACTATTGGTTGAATGAGACTGGTGGATGGCCAATCGTCACTGTGAGAGCGAGGAAAATTCCGAATCCAAGTCGGAGCGAAACCGATGCGGCCTGAACGGATTGAAAGGATAATGGTGAAGGGGGATTGAGGAAAGAGAAAAAAGTGAGCCCGCAAAAAAAAGGAAAATACTTAAAAAACAGGCATTTGTTGTACAAGCCAACACAGCAACATATTTTCTAAGTGGGACATTTAGCACCTGATTCAGATGATCGAAGCGGGGAAAATTGTTACTGCAAAGAAGTGTGTTTTATTATATTTATGTTAATAAGATTAATTTGGGCGCTGTTAATTTATTGTTTTCTTTTGTTTCCAGTAATGTAGTTTCCTCGTAGATTGTTGAAGGGGATTATTGCACTGCGACCTGAAAGATCTATTGTGGCCCTGGAGCCCTCTCAGTGCACTGCCGGCCTCCAAGCAGTGTTCTCTAGCTACAGTCAACACTGCCCATCATCGGACAGTGAACTGTAGAGGCTCCTAGAAAGAGAAAATCTAAGGGCAGCATGCTGGACTCGAACCCGAGACCTCCGCGCTACCACTGAGCTAATTCCTTCCTTCCCCCTTGTAATTAAGGTTATTTTCTTTTTCTCTGGTTTCGACATTTCTTTGTAGTATATCTTAACATTATAGTACCCTATATTTTTTTCATTATTCTGTAAATATGAGTATATAATGGAAAAAATGAGCTATTTTTATTAATTTTAACCTAATTTCCTTGCTCATTTAAAGTTTAAGAAAGATGCGAGAAGACGACCAAAAGAGAGAAAGTCAACGTGGCTAGGCTAGGCTATGAGTATCATCGGCGGCTGACAGTCAAAATGTCTTTGCTGCTGGGAGAACTATCGTTATCTTTCTTCATCCTAACAATCTCATTATTATTCTTTTTTTTTTTGGTCCGTTTCCTTTCCCTGCCTTCCTCTTCTATCTTCATCATTATCCGTGCTAAATATGGATCCATATATAGGTCAACACGATCAAAACTCTGCTTAAGACTTGTTAGTAGTTATAGCACATGCTAAAACTTCAGGAAATTGTCGTATTACAGTTTTTTTGCATTTCAGCGCCCTCTCTTCCTTTGAAACACTTGTAGCTGCACATTCAGATGTTAAGGGTTTATTATACATTCTGTTGGCCGCCAGACAAGAGTGCCTTTCTTGTAAAATGTAACAAACATTCCTCTTGATTTTCATGTACTACCTTTTTTAATGCTCGGTATATCTCAACAGAAGGATTACGTTTTTGTTAAAATTTTCTGTATTTCACCAATGTACCGGTGTAGATTACATTAGATTGAAACGGGGGGGGGGAGCCTCATTCCACTGTGACCTACAAGACGAAGTCTATTGTGGATCCCCTTAAATTATAGCACAACCCCAGCTTTGCCCTCCTAATCAGTCCTAGCAAGCTGAGAGCGGCTCCGTTCATGAAGCTCATAGCTTCGGGATTGCCTGTCCCCAATTAAAGAAAGCTTGTCCTCGCCAGGCCGGCGCACTCACAGAGGATTGCGCCGGGGTTTCTTCCTCTGCCTTGCAGAATCGGCATACCACACTCTCTGCAAGTTGTGGATGATGTGTCTGTTCTGATGCAAGTGGTGCATGTGTCTGTTCAGCTTACAATGCCCTGTTAGTAGACCCACAATTACCCTTATAATCCTTCGGTTATGGCTCAGTAGATCTCTGGTAAATTTAGGCAAATGTCCCTTGATAAAGAGCTTTGCCTGCCTCTGTCTTGGTGTTCTCTCCCACCAAAGCAGACGCTGTTATTCTATCCAACCTTTGATAGAAGTTTGAATAAGGCTCCTGGACAAGCCGCAGAAGGATTCGGGACCTGTGAAGGTATTCTGCGAACCCTCCCTCGCCAGGGCATCCTCCCTTTCATTGCCCAGAAACCCCGCATGTCCTGGCACCCAAGCGAGTGTCAGTTTGTTCCGAGTACCCACCTCGGTTAGGGCAAATAGGCTATCCCACACCATCAGTCTTGTGACTATTTGGTGTGAAAAATGCCTTCAGGGCTGCCTGACTATTGGAGTATATGGCCATTCTTCTACCCACTTGCCTTGCCTTATAATCTGCCCTACGCAGAGTTTGTAACGCTACGACTTCAGCCTGAAAGACCGTGGCGTTCCCTAGGCTGGGCCTAATCTTAACTTAGGCTTGCCCCCCGGCTCCGACCCCAGTCGGAGTTCGGGATCCGTCTGTATTCCAGATCGAGTTACCGAACAGAGGGTGTCACTGTCCTATTCACCTGTGCTCGGTATAATAATTTGGAATTTCCTTTCGAAATGATACCTAGGAACCTCCTATCAGTTGACATTCCAACAAGATGGTCAGCCTTGATTTCCTCAGTCAACCTCTGGTTATTACGATCGTGTCTAGAGGTGATGGGAGGGGGTCCCTGCAAGAGCCTATGAATTCCCATTCTGGCTTCGTCTTGAACGAGGATGTGTAGTGGTGACAAATTGAGGAGGACTTCCAACGCCGCATTCGGGGTGATTTTCATGGCCCCCGTGGACCCCAAGCATGCTTATCTTTGGATCCCAGCCTTTCCGCCGCCCTCTTCTGCAGCGTCTTAGTCCTCCAAACTACCGACCCATATGTGCCCATGAGTCTGATGATCCGTATAGATACAGCGTGTCAAACTTGGGCGCAGGCCCCAGTTTTTCCCACAAAGCCGTCTACACCTACTGATTGACGCATTGGTATATGGGCAAGTCCTCCTCCCTACACCAGTTCCTGACCAACTTAAGAGCTGCTTGCACCCGCTCTGCGATCGTAGTAGGGTGTTTACCTCTTACCACAATCGCCAAATCGTCTGCGCAGCCTAGGCAATCAAAGCCATTCCCAGATAGTTGGTGGAGGTGGTCATCAATGACCAGTGTCTACATCAGAGGGGACAGAACCCCTCCCTGTGGACACCCCCTCCTACTTTCACCCTAAGGGTGGTCTGGTCTATTGTAAAAATGTTGATTCGATTACTTAGGCCAGACTCCATCCAGCCGCATAACGCTGCTGGTACTCCTCTTATATAGAGAGAGAGAGTTGATGACCGAGGTGCGCAATGTACCAGTGTAATTTAGTACATGATCCGAAGATTATTTAATATTTCAAAGCAACATCAGGGTCACACATGTAAATCTGACCATAAAAGCATTTATTAGTCCATAATTGAGTCATAAAGAAATGGTCATGTAATATGGTGTACCTGCCCCTGTATTTTTAGAGTCTCTCTGGTATTTATATCTGCTTGGAATATAGCTAGAGCAAACATCGAGTTAAATATACGGATATCATTAGAGAAGGCTGTAACCAGAAAATTTGTTGTAACCCTGTCCGGACTGGAGATAATTTTGACAATTTCACTTTACCTTTATGGCAACAACTTTTTTTTACAAAATTCATTTTTCCAAAATGTGTCTGAGAATGAGAAGAAATTATGGGCAGAGAAATATGTTGATTAAATAATGAATTATTGATAAATAAATAATTTGTTTTAAAATAATTATTTGGCATGCACATTCTTGCATGGCATGCCAATTATGCCCAACCTTCCTCACAAAATCGTGACACAAAATAGCAATTCGATTTTAATATATATATATATATTATATTATATATATATTTTACAAACTCAATCTACAATACACAGTATATTTAGGTCAAAAATTTAGAAAATTTCCAAGAATATTCTCTGGTAAGTTGTATTATTTGTATATTTCATTTTGGTAGAATTGTGAATTGAGGGAGTGTTAGTAGGTTTGTAAAACAAATATTAAGAAGAAATATAGTTGGAGAAAGTATGGGAACATAGAGTGAGCGGTGAGGAGAAGGGGGCCAAGGGATGTGTGAATTAATATATTCTGAGAGTTACCTATTTCTTCCTGTTTAACATACTGACCCAGCTGCACCGCTACTTCTTAACCACAACTCATTCATATCTGGATTTATGTTGCAGCTAGTTGTTTCCTGACTACAATCAGCTAGCTACCTCTATTTTCTTGTTCGGTCTTGATGGAAATGCTGCATACCCTATAGAATCAGATATCAATGTTGTTCGGCATAAAGCAGATACTTGAATATGTCGGCGGAATTGAACCCTTCTGCCCTCGATCAATTCTCAAAGCAATTCAAATCTAAGAAATTAGATTCCCCAGAATCATCTGAAAATCAATATTATCGGAAAATGTTACAAATAAAAGTAATTGGTTTATGTCTGTGCATTTAGCAGTCCAGGTTAACTGGTGAAAATCGTCTCAGCTGTTTTCAAAATAAAAAGTTTTAAAACTTATTTCAAAAAATTTGACAAATTCTGAAACATAAGAAACCACTTTACTTGGAGCAATGTTTTTTAATGTTTCTTAATTTATGATGCTGTTAGAACGATATATTGTCCCGAAATGCACTTAAGCTTAAGCGAAGCCCACTAAAACCCTTTTAAACGACACCCACCAACACCCTCTTAAGCAATGTCCCCCACTAACACCCTCTAAAGCGATGCCCACCAACACCCTCTTAAGCAATGTCCCCCACTAACATCCTCTAAAGCGATGCCCACCAACACCCTCTTAAGCAATGTCCCCCACTAACACCCTCTAAAGCGATGCCCACCAACACCCTCTTAAGCAATGTCCCCAACCAACACTCTCTGTAAAAATAGTTCCAATAAAAGTTTCCGGCACGGCTGTGTCAGTCAAGTGGCCAATTATAACAAAATTACAAAAACATGCATTAAAGTCGCACTTACAGTTGCATCATATCAGATGGGATGGGGTAGGACCTTAACGGCTTATCGGAATATTAAGTTTCTTTAATTTCCTCTCACTTTTATTTGCAATATTTTATACTTTGTGAAAACATGGAGCTCTTAATATAATAAGCTTTACATAAGAACATTTTTGAATGCTGTACAACTTTCAATTAGGAAATTTATAGTAATTATTACAAAAAGAACAATGAACGTTCCCATCAGCAAGAGAGGTGCCCACTTTCTGTTATTTAACGTCTACCAAGCACACTGGATATTGCACATTTTCACACGTTTTAAGAATTGAAATAGGGAAGGGAACAGCCAAGTAGTTATCGTACTGGACTCCCACACGGAGTGCCCGGCTTCTAGTCCAGCTAGCTGACCTTAGATTTTTCTTTCTAGGGAGCCTCTACAGCACACTGTCCGGTGATGGACAGTGTTGTCTATAACGAGAGAACACTGTCTGGAGGCCGACAGCGCACTGAGAAGGCTCCGGGCGCCAATGACCATAAATGTTGACGAGCCTTAAATTAAAAAAAAAGAATTGAAATAAATTATATGATATTTGTAAAATAAGTTTACAAGTTGTGGAGTCATTGAGATAATGTTGCCTGATGATTCAACATTTACAGCTTGGTCCATTGAAAATATTATTTATTGAGTTAAAAAAATTAAGTTATAATGGGAAAGCAATAATAATAATAATCTTTATTTATCTTCATTTCTACATACACTTGTATGTACAAGAGATGACAATACATTTAATAAACTAATACAACTTTATTAAGAAGCAATCTTATATTAAAAATCGTCCGAATCATATATTACCCTACCCAGGAGCATACTTTTTAGCATATATTTAAATACTTTCATTGTTGGTGAAGATGAAATTTCATTTTAAAGTACATCAAATATTTTCCATCCCATAAATAAATAAGAAGATGTGAAAAACAAGTGGTTTGCTTGAGGAAAAGGAAAATGGTCACGGTGCCGAGTATTATATTTATGGTTGAAGTTGTTACAATTATTTCTAATTTTGTAGAATCATGAACAGATGGAAAAGATAAAAAGAGCTGGAATCGTGAGGATTTTATTATTTTTAAAATGCATTCTGCAGCTTTCATACGGATCTGCTTTAACTAAAGCACGAATAGCTCTTTTTTGTATGCATAATATTTGATGCACATTGGGCTATTTCCCACAAAACATTATAGCATAGTCAGCCATTGATTGGAATTTTCCGAAACATACAATTTTCATCTGGTCCAAAAAAATTACGTGCTGTTTACATACTTGGCATGCAGGTGCGGCCAAAGTGATATATATATAGAGAACCTCCGAAGAAAGCTCGGATGGACACGATGAAATGGGGTCTGTACAGTGTATGAAATTTACTGGACACAGAATTGTTTTTGAGAACATTGAAACTGATACAAGTGCCCGATGTGTTACAGGAGATATCGATATGTCTTTTGGAATCGACAATCAAACATCTTCGATCTGGGAGACATTCCTGGATGTATTGGGACTGCGTACAGTTCGATAGAAAAAATAGACACCTACTATATTAACAATTCGTCGATTGCGTGGATGGTTGATTGTCCACCATGTCCTATCCACACAATGAAATTTCCAACATAAAAGCTTTATTAAGGCTTTCAGTAACGTTTTCTTTAAAAAGAAACATAGAAAAGCCCTCATTGCCGATACTTACACATCAACATCATACATGACTGTTCATACAGCAACAAATCGTTAGTTGTTGGATTATTATCGCATTAACAACGGCGAATTCTTTAGTAATATTAAATTTAGAACCATTGAACTCGCAACTTACACCGAAAACCATTGTGGCCTTTTTCAGAGTATATTTTTAAGGCCTCAAGAGTTAATTTTTTTCAGAAGAAATACTACGGTGGATGTTTAGAAGCCAATGAACCTATATGCCCCTTTCAGCGCAGATCTACAACAATGTGAACCCAAGAAATTTTGTCAAAGGTGGGAAGATTATGCTGCCACATTCAGTCTTGAATGCGGCGGTAGCGTGCGAGAGTTGAAGGTCAACTACTAAGTTATGGACAGAACCAGCGATCTTAACTAGCAATAATTGACGTTCAAAACAGAAGACAATCCTTTATGTTATTAGTTTTCTTTAAAATCCAAACAGCGTTTGTAGTAATAATTTCCTTCGCACGCCTTATATAATAATATTATCTGCTTTATAACATGCTGCCATTATTTTATCAGTATTTAAATTACGACCGTGAACACTATTCTAACATGTGCACTTAATGCCAACTACACTATCGATAATTTGCACTTTCCAACTATAAATGTCTTAAAGCGATCTTTTTTTTGTTCCCAATAGTTGTAAACTCGTTATTCATTCCTGTTGGAGCTTCTGGAAGCAAGATATGATATGAAAATTTATTTAGTGGGCTGTGATGTAGTTAAGGGAGAACTGAGCAGGTTACAAAAGTGTGGTGGGCGAAGTAAGAATTGAAGGTTATTATTGATATTTTTAGTGCATTGTATTGAATGAGTTTGTTTATTGGATTATGTCAGATTTTAAACAAAAGAGACAGTGTGTGTTTTGACAGTTTATCTTACAATGCCAGTATAGTCATATACAGAGTGACACATGATTCGAACTCTCTAGCTAGGAGGTGAGTTATGCGTACATTTATACAAAACTTCATTTAACAAGTTTGTTTTATAAATTTTTATCCAAATTGATTTCTTCTAGCTGCAATAGATGCAATGAAGAGTGCATAGTTTAAGTTTAAATTAAATTGAAAGTAATTATGTTCTCTCAATTGATGTACTTTCTATTAATAACTGATAATTATTGTCACTCTTCTATTTTAACTTGTTAACGCTGGTTTGCTGCTGATTTACACAGTAAAAATGTCTTTTTCAAGCAGATATAAATAATTATTGTAGAGTAGTTAGTAGGGAGTTTTGATTTGTATTAGGAAATAAACATTTAGTTTTGTATTATATAAAAATCTGGTGTGAAACACTCACACAACTTTCTCCTACTCCTGTTCTCAAAATTATAATTGACAAGGGTTATAGTTTGTGTACCAAATTAACGAAATTCGTCGAAAACTGAAAAAACTGTTCAGTAAAAGCGCACTTCCGGCTTACGAATTTTCTTAAAACTTGGAATTTTGGCCATCTTTTTTTATAATTAATTTTGTTTGGATCAACTATGATAGCATTTTAGAGGAAGCTGTAACCCCACCCCTCCTCCAAAAGTGCCCTTAAATGAATTCTCCCAAAGAAATGTTTTAAATAAAAGTTATAGATCTTTGTATGTTTAGTTTATATAAGTTGTTTCAAGAAAATCGTCGGAGCCATTTTTGAGAAAATCGCGAAAAAGTGAAAAAAATCATTTAGTGAAGTGGTAAAGTAAACGCACTTCCGGTTATCCGATTTTTTCAAACTCGGAATTTCAACTACATATTTAATTTTAATTAACATCATTTAGATGATAGAATTGTCTATTAAACTCAAATAGCATATTAGAAGAAAAACTAACCCCACCCTTCCCTCATAAGTGCCCTTAAATGAATTTTCCCAGAGAAATGTTTAATAAAAAAGTTGTAGCTGTTAGTGCGTGTAGTTGATATGCCAAGTTTGAAGAAAATCCTTTGAGGCATTTTTGAGAAAATCGCAAAAACGTAAAAAAAACAACTAGTAAAGTGGTACTTCCGGTTGACAGATGACCCACTGTCGGATCCCATGGTGATACCTAAAAGGAATATCAAGTTTGAACTTTCTACGATTTTTCATTTTTTGCAGCTATGCTGTTCACATACTACATACACACACACACACCACACACACAACACACACACACACACACACAGACCACTTGCTCCACTTTTTGGACTCAGGGGACCTCAAAACGGATATTTCCGGTGAAAACTCAATATCGAAAATTTGACACGATTACAATACTTTCTCTTACTAGGAATAAGAGAAAGTAAAAAGATCATATTGAAATAAAAAGTAAATAAAAGTGAAATTCGAGGATAAAGTCATATCTTTGTAAATTAGAATTTCTTAAGTTTAGAAAAGATTACAATAACATACGCATTACATTGTAATGGAAATGATAGGCCAGCAGGTGCAGAATATCAGAAGCAATTTCATAACCACAGAGTACCAGATGGCCGTGTATTCGGTAGAGTTTACCGATGTTTAAGGGAAACAAGAAAAATCCTAAAGCTACTGTTGAATGTGAATTGAGATGTTGATCAAGAGGAAGAATTGTTTTGTTTTATACCCATATCTTCGAAGATTCCAAGCTTTATTCCCAATGATTTTGAGTGATGGGTGTAATTCTATCGTTGGTGCACTGTAAATCAACATATACTTAAGAAAAAATTATTTACTGAACAAGTTACTAAATAAATTCACACTATTATTCCAACAAAAGCCTTCACGAAATCTTACGAAACAAACCTACGACACAGAAGGGATTAGCTGTTAGCGTGATAACGGGCTGAACAGCAACGCGGAGATCCCGGGCCGCCATGCTGCCCTTAGATTGTCGCTTCCCAGGAGCCTCTACAGCTCACTGTCCGATGATGGACATCGTTGTTTATGACGAGAGAGCCGACAATCCATTGAGAAGGATCCGGGCGCCAATGACCATAGATGTTGAAGCGCCTTCAATTTAAACAAAAAACCTACGAAACAATATTGCAACATTACTTGCCAGCAAACATTCGCTGTGGAATTGTTGAAACAAACTTATCGGACCTCTTTTTAAAACGAGGTTATTTTGTAAAAGGATGATATTTATCTTCGCTTTTTACAAGAATTTTCAAATAGGAAACGCACTTACAATTTTCTTTGAACTTGGAAAGGCAACGTATCTCTGGAAAACTGATATTTTTGGAGGTTCTGGAGGTTTCCCTTTTTATGCGCTCTAGTGAAAAGCGCCGTTTCACAACGATATAATATTAATGTCCATTACTTGCATTTTCAAAGTTCATATTTGCAATTTGAAATTTGAAGGAAATCATTTAAGTGAAAGTGCAACACTAACAAACAAGTTTGTGAATTTTTCAGTACTTTATCGAATAGCACCAATGAACTTGGATAACGGCAGAATATAAACGTATCACTTTTATTTCGAACATTTAACGGAAGAATTGATATTAGCTGTATTCTGGGAGATCAGATTTCAAGTTCTATTGGGAACTCCTACAGGCGCTGTCTGCTGCTTTATAGTGTACTTACATTCAGCTACTAAGTCAACACTAAAAGGAAGAATGTGCGGTTCCGCACCATTTAATTTGTGAGTAATTAAGAGCAACTAAAATATCAATCTGAAGAGAATTGGTCAGTTACAGTAGGGAGAAAGTAAAAAGAATTATGGCAGAAACAAGCTAAACTTGTTATTCACTTTAATCCATTCAATTATCTGACACAAAAGTTTCGGACAAAATCTGTTACAAACCAAAAGAGCGTATTTAACTGATTTTTATTGTTTGTTTCAGTTTGTTGGTATTTTCTCGATTATGTGATCAGAGGAGTTGCTTTAAACTTGGTCCATACTATTAATATTGCTGTTACTATTCATGAATAAGGTTGCTATTTTTCCCAGAAAAAATTGATATTAGAGAGGTAGTGGGCGGACGTGACGTCACACTACCTGTGATCTCTTGAAGGTGTCAGTGCCACCGTTTACTGTACAACTTGACAGCAACTAAATATTTAATATAATGTCAAGTTTGAAGACAATTTATAATTTCTTTATATAACTTAATAATAGAGTTTTCGCTACGCGCGTTAAAAAGGATTTAGGTACTTTTAATTCTCTATTACTGACAGAAATAGATACTTGATAAATCTGTGGTGTCGAATACACTGAAACTGAATATTCCTGATTCTAAATTTTTTGGGAATAATTATAAATGAGGATATTGTCTGTCAGTTTTATTTGTAACCGGAAACGAGTTATCCAAGAATTTATGGTCAGGAAGAAATGAGAACAAAGTTATCCATACGGGTAAAGAGCGCAAGTAAGAGAGAGTGGCGGAGTTGGCAAGTGGCACAGCGCGACCTCCCTGCCAACTTTCTGAACACACAGCACACTGGCTGCGTTCTCTCTATCGCCTGAGAATGCAGTCCTGCGGGTTCTCATGAACTGTTGTCCATCTAATGGCATACAAACCATTACCCACTCTCTTCTATTTAACTATTCCAACCTTAATACCTGTTCTCAAAGCATGTTTACTATCTCTTGAAGAAGAATTGCTGTTTGCTGATCAAATTTTAGAAATTTCACCGGAAATACTTGTTTTTTAGAACACCGGAAAGATGAACTTTACTAAATGAACTTTCTTTTAAACGAACTTTTATTTAAATGAACTTTCTGGGAAAAAACTTGAACCAAAAGTGATAGGTCTCTCTATATTCATAGTTAGTGAACCAAATTTAAAGAAATCCGTCGCTGTTTTTATGGTGGAAAACACAAATAATGTAAAAAACTGTTCAATAAAAATGCACTTCCGGTCAACTGATTTTCTTCACACTCGGAATTTTGGCAACATATTTAATACTAATTAATATTATTTAGATTATTGAATTGTGTACTAACTGAAATAGCACTTTAACTAAATAACCCACCCCCCAGCCTTACCCCAAAAATTGCATTAAATGAATTTTCCCAGGGAAATGTTTAAAAAAAAATCCTAGCTCTTAATAATTATATATAATTCATATACAAAGCTTAATGGAAATCGGTGAAGCCATTTTCGAAGAAATCGCAAAAAAATACTATTAGTAAAGTGGTACCTCCGATTGAGGAATTTTGATAGATAACGTACTGTCCGATCCCATGGTGATACCTAAACGGAATATCAAGTTTCAACTTTCTGCGTTTTTTCATTTTTGAGCTACTGTTCACATACACACTCACACAGACCATTTTCTAAAAACCACTTTTTTTATTCAGGGGACCTCAAAAAGTGTATTACGGTGTAAACTCTAAATCGAAAATTTGACACGCTTACAACACTTCCTGTTACTGGGAGCAAGCGAAGTACAAATTGTCGTATTATCTTGAAACAAATTCAATTTTCGCACTAAATTTGTACAATTCTTCATATAGATTGGAAGACATGAAATCTTGGTGTGAAGCAGGCCAAAATCCCGTTTGTGCAGCTTTCTTAATTGCACTCTTGAGGATTCTAATGAGGTGTAGGTGAGATTCTAATTAAGAGACGGTAATCAAATATTTTAGAACGGATAAAATAAAACTGAATTATAATAAAATCATTTTGTGATAGTTTGCTTCATTTTATGGTCATAACCAAACATGTCCGTGATAACACAATTGGCACAGAGCAAGGGTAAACTGATTTTGTTCTTGGAAATCTGTTGTCACACTGTTTATGATGGGCGAACGCTCGAAGTAACATTTTATGCACGTTTCGTGGACGACTCCTTCCTCATACTGGAAAATGACATAGACAAATTATTAAATTACCTCAGTAACATAAACCAAAAAATAAAATTCACAGATGAGAAAGAAATTAACAAAAACCTCAACTCATCATATCACACAATTACAACCATCCTACCCAGCACAAGCTAGCTGCACTGAGACATCAGGCGAACAGATTGAAATCTACACCCCTCACACCCGCGAACCACGAACAAGGATTAAAAACATTCGACAGAAGACCACGGATGATACAGTGATCTTTCGCTTTGTTCTACAATCAAAGCAAAAAACAAAACTCAAGTGTGATACACCACTTTCTCTTAATCCAATTTTCAAAATGGTGATTGACAAATTTTATAGTTAGTACACCAAATTTAATGAAATTCGTCGGTGATATTATGGAGAAAATACAAAAACTTCAATAAAAACGCACTTCCGGTTTACTAATATTCTTGAAACTCGGCAATCTATTTATTTATAATTAATTTTGTTTAGATGGAAGAATTGTATAATCACCTATGGTAGCACTTTAAAGAAAAAATACCTCACCTCTCCACCACAAGTCCACTTAAATGAAATTACCGGGAGGAATGTTTCAAATAAAAGTTGTAACTTTTTACATGTGTAGTTCATATTCCAGTTTAAAGAAAATCGTCGGCGGCGTTTTAGGGATAATAGTAGAAAACTGAAACTTACTTTCTAGTAAAAACGGATTTCCGGTCATTCGAGTTTGTTCAAACTCTGAATTTCAATAACATATTTAATTCTAATTAATATTTACGAGTACATGATAGGATTTTGTACAAAACTGAAATAGCCCTTTGATGAAAACCTAACCCCACCCCTGCCCCAAAAGTGCCCTTAAAACCATTTTTCCGGAGAAATGTTTCAAATAAAATTGTAGATCTTTGTATGTGTAGTTGATATACCAAGTTTAAAGAAAATCGTTGGAGCCATTTTCGAGAAATGTGCAAAAAAGTTAAAGGTTTATTCTGTAAAGTGGTACTTTCGGTTGAGGAATTTTGACAGATAACGTACTGTCGGATCCCATGGTCATACCTAATCGGAATATCAAGTTTGAACTTTCCGCGATTGTTCGTTTTTGAGGTATGTTGTTCACAGACACATACACACACATAGAGACCATTTTCTAAAAACCCGAGTTTTTTATATTCAGAGGACCTCAAAAAGTGTATTACGGTGATAACTCGATATCGAAAATTTGACACGCTTACAACACTTCCTGTTACTGGGAGCAAGCGAAGTACAAATTGTCGTATTATCTTGAAGCAAATTCAATTTTTGCACTAAATTTGTACAATTCTTCATATAGATTGGAAGACATGAAATCTTGGTGTGGAGCAGGCCAAAATCCAACCGTTTGTGCAGCTTTCTTAATTGCACTCTTGAGGATTCTAATAAGGTGTGTGTTTGTGTGTAATGTACGAATGCATGTATGTGTGAGACAGACTGCGAAGTTGTGAGTGAACAAAAATCTCAAAAGCGAAAAATCGCAGGGAGCTCAGACCTGATATTATTACGTTTGGTCATCACTATTGCATTCCGACACGAAGTTGCGGTGAAAATCCACAGCTATCGAAAATTGCTCAAGCGTTTTTTTTTTAAAACTTCGTGTAGTAACTACCCATATTAAAAAACTTATTGAGAAAATTTGAATTTTCAGATTCCGAGGGAGCTACTAGTTTTTCCCTTTAAGTTGCTATTAAATTGCAATGCTATATATATATATATCGCATTAAGATAAACTAAGTGCGTAGCTAATTTTCCAGATTTCTAGAAAATCGGTCAACGGGAGGTGTGAATTTAGAGGATTCTGAATTATTCGAAATTTTCTCAAAAACGTTCCAACAATTTTTTTTTTTTAACCTTGGAATTGTAACTGCATAGTTATAAAATGATCACTTTTATTTTCAACGTTTTTCGTAAAAATTATTAACCTGGGGAATCTGTGAGCACACTTGGCTTATCTTCCCACTCATCAACGAACTGAGAGTATATGTACTGAATCCATACAACATGAAATGAATCCGTACAACATAACCCAGTTTTAACCCAATTTCACTTTCAAATGTGACTATTTAATAAATAATAATAAAAGTCATTGCTTCAGCTGTTATAGTAGAAAATAATATAACATTAAATTAGATTTACATGGACAACAGTATATCTATGGTTATAAACAATGTAACATAAAATCAGCTTCTATTTCAAATTAAATTAAATTTTACGTTCGTTAGGATTTTGAAAATTACAAAATTCACAAAATTAGAATTAAAAGTTTATAAAATAAATGTATAAAATAAATGTTGTTTATCGGCCAGTATATTGTTAAAATACTTCTTACTGAACCTCACCAATTTTAACAATATATATGTATAAAATAAAATAAATATTTATGAATTAAATTTGTTTCAAGCTATTTACTTGACAAATCAAACACAACTTGTCGAATACTATGCCTTTCCTATTCACTTGCTGCGAATTTCCATTTTTGTATACGCTGACAGACAGACACATACACACAGACACTAATTTCTACAAACTTTTTTTTCGGACGGGGAACCCAATACCTGTATTTCCGGTGGAAACTCGATATCGAAAATTTGACACGATTTCAATACTTGCACTGAAGAACAATACTTACTATTGTAAGAGAAAGTAAAAATTGCAATAAGAGAAGGTAATGTAAATGTTTCTGATCTGTGTTTAGGAATTTCCTTTGAATTACATAATTACCTAGCAACAAACATTGGGTAACAGAGTTTCTTCAATTGAAGCAAACCAGACTTTGTAAACAAGCCAAGATATAGGGAACTAAGATATTGGTATGTTGGTAATGTTGTTTATTTTACCTTGATTACATTCACTGAGAATCCTCCCTGACGCAATACATTTCTCATACATTTTAATCATTCCAAGGTTGTTTTATATTTTTATATTTAATTGAGCGTGGGAAATTTTTGTATATATTTCAATATATTTTATTTAATGAATCAAATAATTGTCAATACTCTATTGCAGCATTTTTTTTTACTTCGTCTTGCTGCTGTTAAGTGCGAAGTTTCGCTATCGTTACAAATTTGTGAAATTAATTTTTCATCGAAAATACATGTACAAACAGGTCCCCCAGACGAAGAAATGGTTTTAACGAGTGTGTGTGTGGGTGTGTGATATATATCTCAAACAAGAAAAATCGCGGGAACCACAAACTTAACCGCATCTGACAATAAGGTTTCGATAAAAACTTGAAAGTGGACTTAACTGTCAGTTTTTTGCGTCTTTCTCGAAAATGGCTCCAATGATTTTTGTTTTTTTAATTTCGTATACTGTTCAATAGATAAATGCCGAGCACATTTATTTAAAACATTTTGCCGGGAAAATTGACTTTTCGGGATTCGTGGAAGAGCGGCAAAGTTAAGCTTTCCTCTAATCCTAAACTACTACTTATCACTTATCATTTTTTTCATATCTCTTGGTCATGCACGTGTTTCGTTTCGTGTGTGGCCAATGTATGGTGCATTAAGGTACATTACAAGCATTGCTTGAGTTCCAAATTTGAAGGAAACACTTTAACCAAGTGCGACTTCTGACACAATAAACTTCTGAGTTCTTTTAGAATTTTCTCGAAATCAGCTGCAACGATTTTCTTTTAACTTGGATATCACTGCATATTATGTAACTGTATTATATAGCTGCTCAGATATAACTCTTATCACTTTTATTTGAACTATATCTCCGGGAAAAATTGGTTTTAGGATATTCTGAGGAATCTGTGACGTCACATTTTCTAATTGTTATTTGAGTTTGTTGAATGTTTTGGCGCTGTCTTCTGGTCGATAATGTAAACACATTCAAGTTCTACCCCATCTCTATACTTATGTTAAGGCACTGGAGTAATGACTGCCAAGTTTCTTGAAAATTTGTCAATTCTATATCTAATTGTGTATTAAATGAATGACAGGCTTTTGGCAGGTATGATTGACAAGTCGTTAGGTTACTCATAAATGTCATTTCAGTGCATTTTATGGTTGCATTCCCTCAAAGTGTGCGGAAAGCAATTAATTCCCGGCAAAATTAAAGTATCACTTCGAAATTCCTGCTTTTTTGTTTTTTTATTGTATTAGGATGGAATCTTTTAATTTATTTGGTTTCATAACGTATTTACAATTATCTTTCACCTTTATTTGAATTCATTTTCATAAATGTTAATGTTTATCTGAAGAGGACGTCCAGTCAGTCCCATACGTCAAAAATGTGATGATGGAGTTAGGGAAATATTGTATCACTATTTGTGTCAGTATCCCCGTTTTTTTGTACTAGGTTTCGTATATTTAGGTGGGCCTTATTCTCATAGGAAAGCCTGGGATGGTTGGAGTTAAAGGATATAGTAGACAGACCAGTAAATTACTGGGCGAGGTAATTAGTGGGATGAACTGGGGGAAATTGGGGGGAATAAAAGTGATATTGGCTTGGGTCCCATGCCTGCAGACACCCAGGGTTTAATGATAATAAAATAATAATATCTTCAGCGGAAAATTAATTTTGTTCATATCTCTTTGTCATGCACACAGTACTTTAGTTTCTATCGTTTCTCTTGTGTTTTGTTTCGTATAAAAACAAAGTTTTTTTTTCCTTTCTCAGAAGAAAAGTTTAAATGTCTCAAAGAAGGGGAATGAATGAAGAAGAATCGATGAGAAGGGGTAATTCTTAGTAAAGAAGGGTTTAGTCTGGGACAAATTGTGATTCGGCTTCAAAGAAGCCAATCAGTTGTCTCCAGAGCGTTGAACCGGTACCAAGAGAGAGGCAAGAGAGTGCACTCTCGTCCAAGGGTCTTACTTCAGCAAGAGATGACAGACGTTTACAGTTGCTAGCCCTCCAATAATAGGCGTCCATAGGACCTAGTTTATTTAACCAGCCTCATACAAACCTTCAGAAACGAATTCTGAACACACCGTTAAAAGAAGACATAATCAATTTGATCTCATCCCCCGCAACTGCCCAACTACTCAACAGAAAACAACTTGTTCAAAGATTTCCAGAGAAGACCAAAACTGGACCACTGATGATTGGGGCCGAATTCTGTTCACTGGTGAGTCCAGGCTTAACTTGAGTTTCCAGATAGACGAGAATGAGTTTGAAGGAAGCCAGGAAAAAGTTTGCTTACGACCGTTATATTCTCTCTATTTCAACCCCAGACCGACCAAGTGTAGCTCGTTTCAAACATAATACTGCACAACCTCGTGGTACAAATTGCTCCAATTCACAGCTGCGAAGTTACTTCTTATTTTAATGATGCTGGATGTCGAGGAGATGTCAAACATAAATGCAAGTCCTTTTTACATAAGTAAACTTGTTGATTTCAGGGTCTATACAAATACATCGACCATCATCAGAATGTTTTTGTCAAAACAGGTGATAACATAGACTTGCACAGAGCAAATTCATGAGTCAAACTCATGAGTGTATCTCTGATACTGTCCAGTTCTGAGGAACCAGCCACAACAAGTCCTGAATTTTTTTTATTTATTTTTTTGAGGTTGTCTCGAAAACAGCTCTAACGATTTTTTAAAACTTTGTATACTATCTACACACACATAAATATTTAGATATCACTTCCGTTTGAAACATTTTCCCGGGAAAATTGATTTTTTGTGAGTTCTGAGGGAGCAGTTTCTTTAAAATACCACTTCAGTACAATGTATGGTTCTGACACATATAGATGAAGAAAAATACTTTTATTTGCCTGCAGGAAAAGAAACATAACTTATTTTATGTGCGCCAATTACATGGAACCACCCCATATAACATTTGAAATTTAACGCCACGGTTTCCGCAGACTATCTAAAATAATTTTTTTCTGAATGGTGTTTTCCAAATAAAAGTGATATGATTATAATGGGCATGATGAAGGAGAGAAATGGTTTGGTTTGAATGAACAACTAGATATGGCTGGACACTGTATAATGTAAAAAGTGACACTGACTGCCTGGACTTTCCACTAAAATGGTAGAGTATGGTAGAGTGATGAAGGGTAAAGTAAATGACACGTTATGACTGGCGAGTGAACTTTGTTGTTTATCTATCTCCCGTCGCTGTATTTATGCAGTTTCTCCCATTCTAGTCCGAGAGAGTGGTCCTGTCATTTTTGTCTCCCTTTCTCTGCTATGGATCCTCTCTTTGGATCCTATTACACGATTATATCTGTGCAATTAGCATTCCAAGCTTAAAAGAAAACGTGTAGAGGTTTTTGAGAAAATTCCAGAAAATTCAAATCCGATTTTGTAAAGTCCCAACTTTGTCAACCGAATTTACTCCAATTCTAATGGAGCAAATTTAGAAAAAAACAGTAGAAGTTGTTATGTTGATCACTGTCACTCTTGACAGAGTGATAGGTCATGCAGGGTCGCAATGCAATGAAGAAGCGGACCAGTTAGCCATACAAGCTGCTAAGGATTCTGCACTGTCATTAATTTTAGTAAATGCCCAAAAACATTCTAAAAAAACGCTTTTTACTTCCAATATCGTAAAATGGGAATCTAATTGGCAATCCTTTCTAAAAGAGTTAGAAACAAAAAAGTTCTTTCCAACAGTACAGGACAGAGTATCAGCAAAAATGTGGACAAATGCAAAATTAACTCTATTATCAGGTCATTGGCCAGTAAAATCTTACTTAAATTGTTTCGGGATTAAAACATCGTCAAATTTAACTGCCATCCATCTTGTCTGGAGAACTATGATTACCATAGTCTACGACTGCCTTCTTCTAGATAAAGAGAGAATATCGTTCATCAAGTACATTCTTAGCACCGTAGAGACTTGGCCATTAAATCATTATCAATTATTACATTACCAGCGTATGCAGACGGCGTTGTTATCCTGTAAGATCACATAGTCACAATGAGTCGGATAATAAAGAACTTACAAAGCTACTTGTGAAAATTGGAACTTGTAAGTGAACCTTAACGAATCACAAATCGTAATTTTTAAATCGCACAACGGAAAAAAAAACAAAAAATGAAAAATGGTTCTATCAGAATAATTTAATTGAAATAGTAAAAGAATATGATTATTTAGAAGCAAATTCACATCAAATTTAAATTTCGCCGACAACTACAAGACAAGATAAATAAAGCTAAAATAGCACAAGACAAGATAAATAAAGCTAAAATAGCACAAGACAAGATAAATAAAGCTAAAATAGCACAAAATAATTTTAATAGCATTCTCTTTTCAAATAAGAGTAATTATAGCTCAAAGTTAAAAATATTTTACGCTACATCTCGTGTTATAAAGTCTTATGGGGCTCTAGTTTAGGGTTGGAGGCAATATGAATTACTAGATAAGTGTCAAAGAATGTTTTTAGAGAGAATTTACTATCTGCCGATAAATGCTCCAAATTATTTTTTATTGTTAGAAAATAAAGTAAATAGCATGTTTGTATACATCTTCCGCCTTCATATGAAGTACATTAAAAATATTGTAAACGTAATGGACAACAACCGGTTGCCAAAAATATTAGCCACGTCAATAATAAATAAAAAGATTTCTTGGGCTAAAGAATGGCTGAGCCTCTTGAATGAATTCAGTTTAATTTGATGCTGCTAATACTGATATGGCGCAATGGGTTGATCTGTCTGATGTTTTGTTAAAATGTATAATTAATAAGGAACACAAGCAGTTGATGTCCAAAGCTCAAGGCAGTTCAAACCATTTATTATATTCACACTTGAATTCGATCATTATTTAAATTTGAATAATTTTCTGATTTCAAAATTGATTAATGTAAGATCAGAGATGTTGAATCTAACTTGGACCCCTAGCAAACCTGATACATCACCCTTCTGCCCAGTGTGCAATATGAATTTAAGGGAGGACCTTTTTCATTTTCTATTTAAATGTTCCGGCCTATATCAACTTAGAGAGCATTATGTGGGAAATATTGTTTTGGTAGCAGAGGAAGGGATACGTGTGATCAATGGTAGCAGGAGCCTTCCCTTGCTTACTATGTAAAGAAAGTCTGTGAATTGAAAAAAAAAATTGTTTAGGAGATAATAAACCATTTAAATGATGCAATGTTTCTTCCATCAAATTGTTTAATAATTTAGTTATGTTTATTTGTTATGCTGATTTAATATGTTAATTTCTTACTTATTACGTTTAAGTAGTATGGAGCTCACCTGAAGGTCTTATGACATTGGTTTGTTACGTAATAACACTGTTTTGTAATGGCATAAAATCAATAAACGTAATTTAAAAAAAAAAAATTATCAATTAATTGAAAAAAGCAATATAAAAAGATTGTTAATAGTTTAGATAAAAGAGATTTTTACTTTCTGTTACTAATAATAGTAAGAGGAAGTACTGCGTGCGATCTCCCAGATTTTCGAAATTGAATTTTCACCGGAAAATTATTGTTTAGGTCCCCTGAGTCCAAAAAAGTGGTTTTTGGAGAATAGTCTGTATGTGTGTGTGTGTGTGTGTGAAAAAAATATATCAAAAACGGATATTGTAACGGCGTGAAAGATTTTCGCGCTGCAGCTGCTGCCCCCTAGGAGAAGTCGGCAAAAGTAAAGGAGTTTGGTGAGTGGGGGAAAGATTAATGGATAGCAGGGCAGTGTTGATTGAGACTGAGAGATATGTTTGCGGTTGAATGCGTGCTAGAGGGCTGTTCCGCTTGAAAAATATTAACAATAAATGTGTTATTGTTTCTTTTCTGATTTCTGTCTTATTCTTAATTAAGAGAAGTGTATACGCATAGAATTATATTTTTCTTTTGTATTTCTGGTATCAGTATTTGTTCTAGTTGACGTTATGTTTGGCAATAAATTCTGTAAGTATATGTGATAAAAATGTACCTTGATTTAAAATTCCCTGGCACATACCTGCCAGGGAGCCTGGTATTCTGTTTAGGTCCTTGGTATGTTGATCTGTGTGAAAAGAAAATCTCAAAAACGAAAAGTTGCAGGAAGCTCAAACTTAGTATTGCGTTTATTACTATCATCGCATCAGACACAATAATTTCGGGCAAAATCCATCAAATAACTGAAACTGCCACTTTGCTGAATGTTTTTTTTTCTGTTTTCTGCTATTTTCTCTAACACGGCTCCCACGGTTTCCTTTAAACGAAGTATGTGAACTAAACGTATAAAGAGCTACAACTTTTATTTGTCCGGATGAATCATTTACAGGATCTTTTGGGGAAAGGTGGCGTTATGTTTTCCTCTAAAGTGCTATCATGGTTGATTATACAATTCCACCATCATTAAAAATTAATTGGAAATAAATAGATTGCCAATATTCCTAGTTTCCAGAGAAGTAGCAAACCGGAGGTGCGTTTTTACTAAACAGTTTTTCAATTCTTGCGATTTTCTTTATAAAAACACCAACGAATTTCATTAAATTTGTTATACTAACTATGAAGTTTGTCAATTACAATTTTTTAAGCTGCAGTGAGTGTTTCACACCAGATTTTCTTTTTTTAATTAGAATGTAAATTATTACATGCATTACTTTATTTAAGTGGATCATGTACCTACGTAAATAAATCCTTCCTCATTAGGATTACTTTTGAGGGGAAAAACCCATTGGGTTGAGCGTACTTTTTATTGTATTTGTTTATGTACAATTCACGTTTTACCTGTCTCTCAGAACATTATTAATTTATTATCATGTTCTGCACTGTGTTGTTAAAACGAATGTAATATTTGCTTTAAGTTCACATATTGTCATAATAAAGATATTAACTAATACAAATTATTATATTTCGTATAATTACAATCCATCAATACATACATTATTTTTGGAAAGTTGTGTAATGAGTTGATAAAGAGCCATTTCAGTACAATGACCAGTCCTATCACTATTTAAATAAGGTTCATGGACCTATGGTTAGGTTGAATGCATTAGTAGAATTGCAAGTGTGAAGAAAATCTGTTTACCAAAAGTGCGATTTACAGAATAGGAGACTGAGTTTTCGGAAATTATATGGATAACAAAGTTTTTAAATTACAGTTACAAGTTTGGCTGGTGCTTGACAGAATGCCCTCCTTAGCACTATATTTCCATGCAATGCTGAGTAACCAATGTTAGTAAATATTCCAAATTTGAAGAAAATTTCCAGTTAGTATAAGTTGTAAATAAGGGAAATCGTGTCAAATGTTTTATATCAGTTTTTTTTTTGGGCCATCATTAATTATATTAGAAATAGAGCCATACATTATCCACAGAAAGCCAGCAATAGCGACATCAGCGCTCCCAGCAGCCATACAAGTTACGGCGAATGCTGAATATTGCAACGCGTTAAGGTATGTCTCTGCGAGTTTGCATATCATTATGCTTGTGTTTATGATTAATTTTGGTAGGTACGTAGATTTACGGATGAGTGTTGGTGTTGATAAAGCCAAACTTCCTTGAATTACCCTCAATAGTTTTATATTTTACACTTCACTCCAGTTAAGGAGTGGGTATAAAGCCAAATCCGGTTCAAAACAAAGAAATACTGTGACTCTGACTGTATGGGAATCAGTGTTTAAAATAGATACAGAATGCAGTGGTGTGTAAGTACAATGGCTAAGTATTTATGGTGGCAAGCTAGAGTTTGCTAGTTATGGGTTGTATGTAGAGGACTAAAGTATTGTGTGAATATTGAGTACCTATCAGTATAGAAATGATAAATGTAATGTTTTTATTATTAAATTTGTATTAAAGTGCTGTTCGTGCTGTTTAGGTTGGCATACTCTTAGGGTTGCCAACAATCCTGAAGAATTAGATAGATCATAGATGTATATTTTGGTTTATGTACTAATGAATTACGTGCCCTGCAAGCATTTTATTTAGTAACTTTTTATTTCACCTTCATCTTTCAGATAATTACATCTTAAACAAATCTCAATTTCAATAAAACATATAAGAATAAAAAACCTAATTAATTTACAGTTCCATTTCAATTCCATTGATACTCTACTCATTATTTTAACTTATAATTATAACTAACAAACATCTCTGAATATTACAGTATTAATCTCTGTGTTATAAAGGCGGCTACACATGAAACTGCATTCTTGACAAGCATGCCGTGCACAATCTTTTTGCACATGCATGCACAACTTCCCTTTAGACTCCACATGGCATGCTTGAATAGCACCAGTCTATGCTTAAACAATGTCGTGTTCGGAAGTTGGACGACGCGCTCGCTTTGCCAGGTTTTGCCTTTGTTTTAAAAAAAAAACCGGTAAAAGGAAACTAGTATGTGGTGTAAGTTATTATATGCAGCATCCCTCTTAACCTTATATTCATTTGATTTTAATACGTCAGAAAACTTTGGTAAATTTTAACTAGGCTCACTTTGGTAAATTTGGATAAATTCTTCGAGTATTTCTCGATGACTTTTTCGTTGATCAGAAGATTCGAAAGGCATGGCGCGAAAGTTTTAAAGACACGGAAATACGATCATCAACGTCAAACTTCGACTGGCGATTGCTTGTATCAAGCCTCTCATGCGTGGCTTGTTCAAGCATGCTGATGAGAATGCGATCAATCTTCAAGCCACTATACAATCATTATGCCTGTGCAGAAAATATCATACTAACGCTCAAGCTTGCAGATATGTGTGTACCCGCCTTTACACTTACTTATCCTCTGGCCTCGGCTGTTTGCTAAGTACATGAGGCCAGAGAAGAGAGAAAAAAAAATTGTGCTTAATTTACTTAATATGTCAATAATTACTTAATATGATTTGTGCAATTAATAATTTCATTTTCATTTCAGGACAACATCTCGTTCTAATAACGGACCCAGAAAAAGGCGAATCAGTTTTTGCATTTGATAATGCAGGATTTAAAGGTAAATAGTAGTTTTTTATTTCTAAATTGAATTGTTATAGGGGATATTGCACTGCGACCTGAAGGATCTATGGTGCTGCGGAGCCTTCTCAGTATACTGCCCATTACCAGGCAGTGAGCTGTAAAGGTTCCTAGGAAGGGAAAATCTAAGGTCAGCAGTAGCAGTGCTGGACTCGAATCCGGGACCCTACCTTTGAATCCAGCACATTACCTTTGAGCTAATCCCTTCTCTTCTTTTTGATTGAGAGAATAGAATAGCTATGTTGAAAATTATACAAACAATTTACTAAGGAAAAAAATTACAAAAAGTATTATATAAACCGCATGTTGGCTAGAGTTGCTTAATATATTTACAAATCAAATTAAAAGGGATTCAGGAAAGTTTCGAATAATATCTTCTTTTTTTTATGTATTGTATTCACTAATTAGAAAGGCTCGATACCGATAAGCGGTAATATGAAAATAAAATAAACGCTTCCACCCGCCACCATTAGAGTTCCACCCGCCAACTTTAGAAAGAGAAATTTTTTCCTCAACCACGTAACTCTATATTCCGTCAGTACTCCCACATAGAGATACAAATCCTCCATCTCTTCTCTATCACAAAGGGCGCAAAGTTTATGTTGCTCAGATCTCATCACATTATTATTAAGAGAGATTAACTGCCCATACAATTTAAAAATTACACTTATAAAGTTTGAGTTATTCGCATCACTGTGTAGCGCCTACCCGTTGGGTCAAGCATTAAATCCCTGTATAAACAATGGAAACTTGTTCCATTACCCTTCTCAATCATTGCATCTCTGAATTCTATCCAAAGATTAGAGACAGTAATATCTAGAAATTAGAAAGGCTTTCTCATAATCTGTTAAAGTAATACTATGCTTGCTACATAATTCTAGATTATCCTTATGCCAATCAATTTTATGTTTAATTATTTCCTGTGCCAGAAGTCTCTGCAATCTCGTACTCGGCATTGCAAACACTTTCTTCAAATATTTAAAATGAATTTGTATTGTGTGGAAATAAATTGGTAAAAAATCTGATTCAAAGTAGTCTACAATATCATGGGGTATTAGCCGGCAGTGAAAATAGTTTTTTAATAAAAAATAAGTTAAACTTTTCTACTGCCTCAAAATTTTGAAGCCCCTCCCCTACACCTGTCCTTCGTAACAAATGACCGAACGTATTGCTGTATTGAATACTTCCAATTTCTTTAAAATAGGGATTTTATTTTTATCTAAAAAAAATTCTGTATGAAACATTTGTTGCCAGTTTAGCCTTGTGCAATTAATCCAAGAAATGTGGTTTGAAATTCACGAGTGAAGTGAGACCCATACCAAGGTAGTGGTAAAAATTAACAGTTTCTAGCATTTTTCCTTCCATGTTCCATTTTTCCTTTTTTTGCTAATCTCGCGCCCTTCTGGAATATCACCACCTTTTTGATTTTGTCAAATTGACTGCAACATTCCATGTTTTATGGTAAAGCACATGTCTATCATCTTCAGGACTCTTTGTTCAGGCCCACTAAAACCAAATCATCAGTGTAGATGAGGCCACGGATTCTCACACCCCCAATCCTAACACCCGCCACTTCAATAAAGTCAAAAAAATCATGATGAAATAATGAAAATAAACTTAAGGAAAGTAAACATTTCTGCCTCAGTCCTACCGACGTGACACACTTTTCCGATATTCCTTCATTGGTCCAAACAGATGATTCCGTATTTTTATGTAAAGCCTGAAGGGCATATATAAATATATTTGATACTCCTAATATACAAAGTTTATAAAACAATGTATTTCTATCTGGTGAATCAAACACTGCTTTAAAATCAAATTTAATTAAACAGAGCAAGTTAAAGATATTATCCATAGTGGAATATCCTATCCAAAACCCCGCCTGACCTTCATTTAAAACATTATTTTCGTCCATCCATAACTGTAATCTTAGCAATACTAAACCTGAAAATAGCTTTGCAATACAATCCATAAAGGATATTCCTTTGTAATTACTTACAATATTTATTTCTCCTTCCTTGAACAGCGGAAAAATTATTGATTTAGAGAAGCTCTCTAGCATGTCGGAAGTATTATAAATCAAATTATTAAATTAGTGTAAAAGCTTTTCCAAAAAATTATCCGGGCAATCTTTAAAAAAATCATATGGAACACGGTGGTATTCAGGAGCTTTACCGTTCTTAGTCCTATTCAACAACCTGCTTTAATTCGTGAAACTCAAAAGCTCTATTTAGGCTTTCGTTTGAAATACACGGAGGAGCATACAAGATCGGCGAGGCCTGCACAGGAGGTTCAACAACTGACTGACATAATCAACCCATTGTTCACAATTTATATCTGGGCAACCAATGAATTTTCTATTCTTCATAAAATTTATCAACTCCCAAAAACCTTTAGAATCCTTAACTGTTCTAAATTTATCAGTAATTCTTTGATGAAATTACCTTTTTTTATTTTCACATAATGTCATAATTTTTATTAGACTGCATATAAAGGTCCGTACTTAAATCACAATTAGTTTTCCTATCAAATTCAACAGGTTAAACGTTTTCTTCCTTCACACTATACACTGAAACTTGATGCTAACATTTCTCTTTTCCTGAACTGGAATTTAAATTTATTTTCTTATTGATTTGCATTACTCGAACCCGGGACTCCGCGTTGCTAGTCCAGCCACTACCCTGAGCTAATCCCTTCGCTTTTTTAATTGCTAAATTCTTAGCATTTTTAAAATTAGGGTTGTGATTTTTACTGGATTTGATCTTCCGGAAACCCTATAATCGGTAATTTATTATTATTATTATTGTTATTATTACTTCTTCACTTCACATATTTTTCTTCTACTACTTATTACTATTATTTCTTTTTTTTTAACTTCAGTAATATACTGGTGAGATGCAAAATGTACGGGATGAATCCAAGCACATTATTATTCATTGTTCGTTCAAGAATTTCCGGACAATATGGCACGTGTTTAACACAACTGCTTTCTGGAGGACCATATAAATATTCGTGGGGCACTATCCCAGTTGCCTAGAGGACTGTGAGTACTATTCGGACAGCCTCCACTTCCCACAGTTCCTTTATTTCGGACCCAAGCCCTGCATTCTTCCGCTTATTTCCGCCATTACTTGTAGGAGGTTGTTGGTATTCGGAACTGCAATATCCACCAATGAAACTGCCCTCCTCTCTTTGTCATAAAACAGATATCGGGTTGGTTGTGATGGACTATTCTGGCAGTGAACACTGTCCGGTCATAGTGCCAGTCTTCAATTGTTGGATTCCAGTACAGATTGAGGGTCATACTTGTAGTATGACACACTTTCCTCAATCAAATCAGCCTTGAGAGCAAGTTTCCCCTGTATTATCTGAGCCAATACAATTGATTGTGCCGGTGGAGGTAGCCAGACTGCGCCAACATTTCGCATGAACTCATTATATGCTGGATGGTTTCCGACTTCTGGTGACACAGTCTACATCTTTCATCCAGCATTCCAGGCATTTTAATTATGTATTTGTCATAATTCCTGGTGCGAAACTCTTGGTCCTGGATAGCTGTCATTAGAGCCTCCGTCTCGGAAAACAGATCATCACAGCTGAGCCAGGCGTTCGACGCTCGTTTGTCGACAGATGATAGGCTCATATCGTGTGGGTGCCATGCATTGACATGCTCTTCCAGGTTTCTATTTTGTTGTAGTCTTCAGTTGTTACATTCCGTACCTCGTTACTCTGGCTCACTTAGGTTTACTGGCGACAGCCTCACATACGCTTTTGTGTAACGGAGAATCTTTAGCACGCTTATGGAAGTACTCTCGCATTGTTATTATTATTATTTTTATTACTATTATTTTTATTATTATTACTATTATTATTGTATAAGTACTACATTGTTGTTTGTAATATTGTTTATAAAACTGGGTCTGTAAACAGTCGTCCAATTCTTTTCTTTTAATTTTTGTTAAAGTTTTGTTTTTAGGTATTAAAATGTGATTCCACTTCTTTTTCTTTCTTTCTTTTCTTTTATATTTTGTAAATATTTTAGCAGCAACTCAGAATAGAGTTACTTGATTTATTTCAATATTTTTGTTGTCCTTAAGGGACTAATGTCTCAGGACATTAATAATGAAAGTATCTTTCTTTCTCTCTCTCTTTCTTAGTTAATGACATACGCGAAAAATTATGATTCTTGTTAGGAAAATAAATATGCACGCTACAAACAAAATACACACTTTTAGAGATATTTTCCGTGATAACCTGTTTCTTTTTGTGATCATCGACTGGTTTCTTGCGTTCTCCCATCATCAGGATGTTTTTTGTCACTTAGTGTGACAAACATAGACTTGCATAGAGCAAATTTAGTTGAACAAGTGTATCAACTGTATTTGCTCTGTGTTATCACCTGTATATGCAAGTCTATGTTATCACACTATTTGACAAAAACATCCTGATGATGGGCGAACGCCCGTAACCGGTCGATGACCATAATAAGAAGCAGGCTATCACGGAAAATATCTCTGATGCTTTCCAGCTTTGCGGAACCAATCACAGCAACAAAATACACAGTTTATTTTAACAAATATTAAGTTTAAAAAAAATAAGTGCAACAAAATGGTAAACCAAATGAAAAATTTAAAATTGGAAAAAAATAAAAAACAATTTGCACAAAATTAAGGAAAATAAGTGGCCATTTATTAGCAAGATAAACACATGCTTAGTATCGCAAATATAAATCTGAAAAAATACAAAAGCAAAATCTATTAGAGAGAAAACTGATGAATAAATTTGAACAAAAAACCTCAAAAAAAAAAAAAAAAAAAATAGTTCACTCTGTCCACACATCTCTTCTCTGGTTTTAAACTGATTTTTCTCCTTTGTATAAGTATTGAAAAAACTGACAAACTTACTGAAGTTGGAAATTCAGCTGTTGTATAGCCAACAATGCAATCTAGTACCCCTAAATACAATTCTGGGGGGTGAAGTTGTTCGCGTCCGAGTTTTTTCTCATGTGCCTGTGTATATCCAACTAAATGAACAACATCAATCGCCAGCGCAGCCTAATTTCTTTTATACTGGTCCGCGCGACGCAGAATGGCTGAATAGCCGAAGTCATGGCGTAGAAAAAAAAAATTCCAATACTGCCTTCTTTTTCGTGCCAGTCACTCCCTTCTGGACATGACCCATACCTCTGGTTAGTTGGCTCTGGTACATGAAGAAGATAAAGGGGAAAATCTGAGAAAACTCGTTTGATTCTGAGCTGCTTGCACCTTTCTATTTTATTGACTTTTGACAACCTGAACTGACTAGTCGACGTACAGACATCTCCATCACACAGACACATGTACAGCAAATTGTTTGTTGGTTTGTTAGTTTGATTTAACTTTAAATATGATCAATATGATTCGTTTCTCTTTATATTCTCACAATTTATTACGTTAATCTTTTGTTTTTCTATTTTTTATATTCATCTTTCCCTTTTTCATTAATTATTTTTAATAAATACATTTTTTCCTGACATTTTCCAAAAAAAATTACACCTGGTAAAAATGATTAAACCTTAAGTACCCGTTACAAACTTGCGCAGCAAAGTCAGAGCACCATCTTGTAGAAACATTGTATTCTCTATCAGTTCTACTTGTTCAAGCTTATTAATAAGGTAATTTTGCAGCATTTCTAATCATCAGTTTTCCCAAAGCCACAAGACATTAACCTGGGAGCATCTCTTTCATTTTCATTAGATTCATATGGCTTTCCACTAATGTGGAATGTTGCTTCATCGATGAACATTAAATTAGTCAAAAATGCATAATCAACTAGAACTTTTTCATTGAACTGATGACAAAAAGTTAATCTTGTGTGATAATCCTCTTCTAACAACTTCGATCCATTTGAATTTAGTTTGCTTTCATGTAAAGTTTTGTCCGCCGAATTTTATACAAAGTAGATTTTGAAATCCTCTTCTCTAGCGATACCCTTTTAATGGACTTGTAACAAAAATTTCTTCTCCGTATGCTACAGTTTCTTCACTAGCACGCAGTCTACCACACCGTGGCTTATTATTAACAAAACGTATTTCTTTTAATTTCCTCATCCACCTGGATATGGAATTCCTGTGTGGTATATGTTTATTGTACCGGGTTCTAAATCATAGACAGCGTCGGTAGATTTTAGCTCAGCCGACGAAAGAGCGGAGATTACCTTCTCTTCTAGTGAAGCCATGAGTCAACAGTAGTTCTGAAAACAAAGACATTTTTATGTTTCAAAAAATTATTTAAAGTATAGGTTACAGGTATGCATTCGGACTTTATGGACACCCATAAATTGAAGGTAAAATGAATCTAGTTAAAGGAGAAAGCATTTTCGTAGACATGGCCGTACACGATTTCCAGCTGCTCAAACTCAGTCAAGCAGCGAAATAAGAACGTTTCTTAAATTATAATGAATCCGGGTGGTATAAAACACCCAAAAATCCATTAGCTTAAGGCCACTAACAGATCTCATAAAAGTTAACTTACTTTAGTATTTCTTTCTCTTTTTTTTGCGCATCAACTTCTGAGGACATGAGCGCCTACTTCTACTTCTACAGCACACTGAAGCATAACTTCTTCATAACAAAGTGGGGAATATCTATCAGTCGATATTAATTTAAAGATAATAGTTTGTTTTTATAGATTACCTATTAATCCCCTTCAATGCTGGCTTTTTTTTAACCTACACTATGAATTCGGCTATTATTCTGCCATTTTATGTCGCCTGGCCCAGTAAAAAAAGGCTGCGTTGGCGATTTATAATGTTGGTTTAGTTAGATATCCAACTAAAATCTATGCTAACTAAATTTGGACTTAGGATCAACTAAGTTAGGATCATTTTCAGTGGTTTTCTTTAACGTTCTTCTCACGTGGATCACGTTCCTTTTCACATTTTTTCCATCATTTTTTTGGACTTCTCCGAAATCTAACAGAGTTTGAGGATTCAGCCAAGTAAAAATTGCTAGGACAGGTTTTTGAGGCAACAAACTCAAATATTAAAGCAGTAATGAACATTAATCTGCTCATCCGAAATCGAATTAATAATTTAAAAAACCTAATTATTTTAACCTCTACGATAGTTGAAGGCTGAACGTAACAGAAGTAAGAAACAGGAAGCCCAAGGCAGCTTCTTGCCAGAAACTATTGAGTAGAGTACTGTAGTTTGCCACAGAATACTTGAGGGGAATTTGGTCGAATGAAATCTTCTTTTTTTTTCTGTTGAGATAGAAATTGTTCTCCGATCTCCATATAGCCGGATTCGGATACACAACGACCAGGAGAAAGATTTATTTAGGCATATCGTTTCTCAGCTCCTCATCCATTCATGGGTCAATGTTGTTATCAGGAGACCTCTCAAAGAATGCACAATTGTTCTAGGAAGGGCTCTAAATGTGAAAAGGTATAAGGAAGAGATCCTACAAGATTATATAATGCCAACCGCCGGATTCAGAGATAATTTCATATTGATGTAGAAAGATGAATAGCTAAATGGTAGAGGAGTATCCGTATTTCCGGTAGAATTAAAAGGAAGATTGGTCAGCTCGAAGTTGAGGCCTCGAGCATGTCTGGGATAGTGTAAATTCGAATTGTGTTCTAAGGACGTGGACAGGTGGATGATCGCACTAGACGACTGTGAGAATATATCTCAAGATTTTACAGCAATTTTATATTCTAATGCGTATTCGTTGTGGTGTTGAACGTGACCATACGTAACGCAAAGGAACGAATGAAAAATTTTCGCTTCGGATATTCGAACTTAAGACCTGTAACCTATCATTGTTGGCGTTTGCTGATGATTTAGTGATAGTGGTAGACAATGATAGTGACCGTCAGTATATATACGATTATTAGCAGAGAAGCTGCAGAAGATCAGCATGAATATCCAGAAAAAAATGGAAGGATAGAAAAAAAGCTTCCTAGATAATGAGAGTATTAAAAACAAAACGGTGGAACAACAGAACAAATCAGTCAGACTTTAATTGTGTAGGAGCATATTTAACGAATGTGTTTATATAGATGATGAAATAAATGAAAAGGTTAGCATAAGGCAGCTGGCTGTAAGAAGAGGCTTTTTAAACCTAAAAAGCCGTATACAAGTCAACATTCATTTCAACTTTTGAGTATTCTACCTGAATTCTGTAAACTAATCTAGAAACATAGAAAGGGCTCCAGGATTGCCTTCTAAAGAAATGTGATACCTTAGAAAGATAGACGGAAACCGAGGTTGGATAGAATTGGAAGTAGAATATAAGGACCGACATTGATATAAGACCGGCCGTGGATATGTTTGAAGGGAGCACACTAAGATGGTAAGGATAGTTTTCAGAATGAATTCGACCCGCCTCGTTAATATTGTCTGTGGTACAAAGTTAGACGGAAACCAGGCCAACAAAAAAATAAATAAACCAGGACAAGAATAACAAGGGGTGAAAGAGTTTCAAAGCAGAGGTCTGTTGTAGAAGAAGAGAAGGGATCACGAAAGAGAAAAAACTGGAGCTCTGTAACTACCACTCACACGGCTTAAGAGGAGAGAAGTTTGATCATGACGATGATGATTTCAGATGTTGGTCGGAGTATTAGAATATGTTTGAAAGCTGTGCCAGGGCCAATTAATTACTTACTGATTTATAGACAGTCGTCCTAATATGAAAATATTCTTATTTCTTTATTGGTTTATTTTTACTATTTCTTTTTTTTTAACAATATAAAGTTTCCTTAGATCTAAAGTACTAACGATAAAAGATTGCCAATTCGATGGAATTCAGAATTATGTACATCGTACTGCGAGGAAATGGCTATTAGTAAAACCATCCAAGTACATTTTGCTTCTGAAATAGCAGACTCTTTAAATAACATCTTAACAAAATCGGTACAGTATACTGCCTCTGAGATGGGTACAAACTAACTTTAAAAAAAGTATGGTTTGACTCAGAATGCTATAAGGCTAAAATTAGAGCTCAAAAAAAACTATAAAAGCTGGAAATATTCTATTTATGATTATAACAAATTACGAATTTATATTACGTCCACAAAAGTGTGTAAGAATTTAAGATTTAAAAAGTTTCATTTCTACGAGGACATATCGTGCAAGCTTCCTGAATGTAGAAATAGCTGATTTTTGGAAAGCAATAAAATTCATCAGCGGCTGCACCATTAAATCGCCCTCATTCATTACCACAGAGGCTTGGAACTGTTATTTACCCACCCAATACTGAATACCACTTCTTTATCGTAGATATTAGCCACCTTCTTTTGGATAACTCTATCAACGCTAGGTTGGTGGTTGGTTTGATTTAGAGAATGTATTTCCCGAGTTCCAATCTGGTTTTAGATCTGGAATGGATTGTCTAGATAATATCTTTATTTTGAACTCTATACTCAGATGCATCACCGACAGTCAATTAAGAAAAAAGTCTCTATTATCTTTTTATAGATTTTCAGCGAGCCTTTGACACTCGCTTTATCTTCTTAGGAAAAAGTTAAGAAACCTAGGCATTTATAGAAAATGCTTTAAAATATTACAGAAGTTATATAAGGAAGCAACTGTAACTATTAATGATAATAACTGGTACTGTATTGACCTGAAGTTGATGCAAGTGGTAATTCAGGTGAAATTTTATCCCCCCTCTTTTTAATTTGCACATCTGCGATCTGGAGGATTACTTCAGAAATGTGGGTACTGTAGGAATTCGTATTAATAAGAATAGGGATATCATCTTAAATGCTGATTATTTGATAATTTTTGGGGATAGCCCCTCGATTTAAGAGACATTGAAAATATTAGATTCCGAATAAATTACAAATCAGTAATACCAAAACTAAAGTTATGAAGTTTAGCTCAGGGAAATATATGAGCTCTGAAAATTTTTATTTTGGCTCTTCCAAGATGGAAATTGTCTGTTACTTTACTTATTTGGGCACTACACTCTCTAGAACAGTATTGCTTAGAGAAGCTAAAGATGGGCGGTTAGGAGGGTCAACTATGCGATGGGTTCACTATTTAATATTGTTTATAAGAATAACCTGAAATCCTGGGAGTCAAGAATTTATCTTTTTAATTCAAAAATTAGAAATGCTTTCTTATATGGTGCCCCTATATGGAGACTTAGATATCTGGTGACTTGGACGCAGTACAATGTAGATTCTTAAAAGAACTTTAAATATTATCCGTAACACCCCTCAGAGATTGGTACTGTTCATTTAACTTTTATTTTAAAATTAACGCTGATTTGGTTCTTAAAAGTAGAAGAAATGGATACAAGTCTTTTTACTATATTGAGAAGCCTTCATAGGGAAAAGTTGAATACTAAATTTAATTGGTACTCACAATAATTAATAACTAATATTAAATTTATTCCGTTACGTATGGCTGTGTGGTGGGTAGAGGAAGGTAACGAGAGGGTTAGGATTAGTGAATTAGTGAGGCTAGGTTTGTTGTTCTTTGAATGTACTCCATGTAAATCCTGTATTAGGATATTTGTATGGTTGTTTATAAATTAATGTATATTTTAAATTGTGATTAAATAATTCGTCATTTTGGTTTTAATAACTCATATTCTATTTTTATATTTTAACAAATTGGGGGCCTCTCCAAGATTTTTTTTATTACTTGCATTTGTGATTGTTTATTGTATTTGTTACACACAGTAAGACTTGTAAGTTAACTTTTATTTTATATTTATTACTATTTTAGATTAGATTCTAACGGGGGAATTGGCTTTTCAGCCTACGCCACCGCGACACCCCAAGGATCTATTGTGGAACCCCCTTTTATTACTATATTTATAGTTTATTTTATTTTATATTTAATAATAAATATGGCTTTTAATTTAGAAACATTTCAAGCTTCACCTTCACTGAAGCTCTTAAATGTCGCAAAGAACGATGATTTACTGTACTTAGCAAAACATTATAAATCAAAATTAAACCAACCTTAGCAAAATTAAATCAACCATGAGAAAAAACTGGAGCTCTATAACTACCACTCACACGACTTAAGAGGAGAGAAGTTCGAACAAGAAATTAAAAGTTTTATTATGAAATTTTTGGTAAATAAGAATGTTTTTGATGAGAGTGCTTTGTTAGAAATGTCTTCAGACGAAGACTGATGTGAGTACCAATTAAAAGAATTACAAGTTTTAAGTAATGAAAAAATTGAGATGCATCGTCTACAGGTTGAGAGTTGAGAGGGAGAAAATACATTTCAAATTAAAAGAATTGGAATTTAGCAATAATGTCAGTTTAAACTCAGAATCGAATTTTGATATTTCCAAGAATATTAGACTTCTTCCTCCCTTTCAAGAGCAAAAGTGGACAAATATTTTCTTCACTTCGAGAAAATTGCTCGTGGATTAAATTGGCCTCAACAATATTGGATCTTACTAGTTCAGAGTGTAATTGCAGGGAAGGCTCGTGTTATTTATACGCAACTCAGTGAAGAACAGAATGCTTCCTACCAACTGGTTAAAGCATTCATTTTAAAAGGATATGAACTTGTCCCAGGCATATAGGCAGAAGTTTAGGGATCTTAAAAAGAATATTAATCAAACTTTTATTGAATTCGCTCAAGAGAAAGAACAGTTGTTTGATAAGTGGGAAGCGTCAGCGGAGTAAGAAATGATTTGAATAGAGCAACTAATCCTGGTTGAAGAATTTCAGACGTATGTGGGTTCTAATATACGTTTATTTTTGGAGTAGCAGATTTTGAGGTAGCCGCAAGACTAGCTGAGGAATACGTTCTAACTCATCTTGAAAATAAATTATTGCCTGCTAGCACTAGTAGTTCCATTATGCCTCGCCCCATTGGTAGGAACGGGCATGGAGAGCCCGTTATTAGAGGAAGAAACCACAAAATGTTTTTTTTTAATTTTATTTGCAACTATTGCAGAAAGCCTGGCCACTTATTTCTGGACGTTTAAGCTTAAAAAAGTAAGCACAATGGTGATATTAAAAGCCTTCTGGTCTAATTCCCCAGTTCATAAATTTCATAAAAAGTAAATAATTTCTTAAAACTTAAGCACAATGCCAGAACTACTTCTAGCTACTATTTGCTACTACCACCAAGATCTGCACCAGCGACGGCTGCAGACGCGCTCTCGCCCCGACCCTTCTGCGCTCATCGCCGCGACCCTCTTACTCGTCAAGACATAATAGTAGCAATTAAGAACTACTAGAAGATAGGGTAGTCAATTTGTGCAATTATGTCTTAAATGTACAAATACAAAAATCTGATCTGGACAATGTTTAAAGGTTAGACAGTTTTCTGGTCAAATTCGACCAATTGTGGTAACATTAATTTTTCTGAAAAGGAAAATTTTACAGAAGGCAGCTAAATTTAAGGGAACAAATATTTTTGTTACTGAAGATATGGACAAAGAAACTTGGATTCTAAGAAAAGTTGTAATGAAAATAAGTTTTTCATTAAAAAGTAAGGCGTGTAATATCAAGATAAAGCGGTCTGGGTTGTATATAAATGGAAATTTTAATTACTATCCGGACCGGATAAAGATATATGAAGACATATTGGAAGAGGAAAATGTAGATGAAGAAACTCAAAAGAAAAGGAGGTGATTAGTATGTTGACTGCAAACGGCTATTGTTCCCCTCGATTTTTTGTCCCCGAACTATTCCACAGTATCAAAAAGGTCAACAATAACTTAATTTTAAAAATTTAAATACTGAATATAATTTGTTTAAATTGTTGAGATGGTGTCTGTTACTGCAGAACCATGACTTATAAATCAAGCATATCAAAGGAAAACAATGCAGCTTTTTAGATACTTAAATGAATCTCCAGATTAAATTAAATAAAAAATTAAATAATTTTTTTTTTTTGTAGTGGAAGGTGTCACTTTATGGCTGTATGGTGGGCAGAGGAAGGTAACGAGAGGGTTAAGATTAGTGAATTCTGAATTAGTGAGGCTAGGTTTGTTGTTCTTTGAATGTACTCCATGTAAATCCTGTGTCAAGAGTATATTTGTATGGTTGTTTATAAATTAATGTTTATTTTAAACTGTGATTAAATAATTCATTTTGTTTTTAATAACTCATACTCTATTTTTATATCTTAACACAACTTTGTATGGCCTAAGAATTTTAATGAATCAGATCTACTATATATTGTTGACAAATACCAGTGTTTTCTTTTTTGAGAAGTTCTGGGCACAGTCAAAAACTCTACCCTCCATAGTAGACATAGTAGTAGGCGTTAAAAACTCGAATGTGTATATTACCCAGTGAAATATAACGTCACTACCTCCTCTTGGGCATCCCTTTAAAACATATTCGTTTGCACGCTCAGTTGAGACTGAACAGTTTTGTAAATTTAGTTTCGTAAATTTTATTATTATTATTTTTTTGTTTAGAGGTTAAAAGGGAATGAAGAAGAAAAGAGGAAAATGAGAAAAAAGAAAAGGAAGGTGTGTGAAAGGGGAGAGAAGGAAATGAGAAACAAGGATGAATATGGAAAGACAAAGTAGTTTAATTTCATTTTCTTCCCTTTTTATATTAAAGTTTTCAAGTGTTTGGTTTAACTTTATTTAATGTCTTTCGTATAAGAGACAACTCTTATAACGGCGTTTAAACGTCTTTTACAATAAATAAAAAATGATTAAAAGATTGTCCCACATTTGTTGTGGAAGTGGTTTTGTTTGAAAAAAAAATAAGGTAATGCGCTAACCTTAAACAGTAAAATAATTATTGATGTCCAGTGAGATGAAAAACTTGTTTCCATTATTCCACAATGTTTTAGAGTTTAGTCACATCATATTTACTCTCTTCACATAGACTCCGTCCAAATCTTCTCCAAAAAGAAAAGACTGGTATTTATCAACAGTAGAAAGAATGAGCTGTTCAAAATGGGCACAAACTCACTCTTTTTGTCCAGTTTCATTTACCACTCTTGCGGTTAATAGAAAGACTTTTGAAAAAGAAGAAATTTATTTCTTATAAAACTCTATTCATTATTACATATGATTACATAATAACTTGATCGTATTTATTTTATTAGTAAAATAATATTTTACTAATAAAATAAATTCTTCGTAGATCTAGAGCCGAAGGCTAACAATACAGATATTTTTGACCTGGAACTGTTATGCTACACCAAAATTAAGGTCGAGGAACCCCACAAACAGAGACTAATTGTGCAGTGTAAACGCTGTCAAGAATACGGCCATACAAAAAGTTATTGTCAGCATCGTCCAAGATGTGTTAAGTGCGCCGGTGAACATCTCACACAGGAGTGTGGCAAACACAACACAACACCTCCCATATGCGCTCTTTGTCACGGAGAACACCCCGCTAACTAAAAGGATGTATGGTACACAGAGAACTCCAACGATCACGAAGGCGACCCCCACTGGGCTTCAACCATCGCTCAGCCATCAGAGAAGCCACTACGTCTACATCCAATCGACAACAAGCTGCTTCTGGCACTCCTAGGAATACTGAACCACAGACCCAGAGGAACAACATCTCAGCCACCAACACTCACCCGTCTTATGCCAGGGTTGTTGCGGGGCCACCGCCGCCTCAGCCACCTCTCCAATCCTCTTCATCTGACATCACCACTTTACTAAATTCTTTCCTCTCTGATTTCAAAACTCTCCTCACTCCTCTCGTAACTCTACTAACCACCGTTGTCAACACTCTACTTCCTCGCCTCGCTCCTTAATGCCACTTACTAATTACTCTATCACCATACTATTATGGAACGCAAATGGACTAACTAATCACAGACAAGAATTAGATATCCTGCTACACGAAAGACGAATAGACATTGCACTTGTCACAGAAACGCACTTCACGGAAAGAACACGCTTCTACATCACTGGCTACAAACTATATAGAACTGACCACTCTGACGGCACTGCACATGGCGGCTCAGCCATCCTTATAAGAAACTCTTTATCTCACTTCTTCATTCCTTACAATGCCACTAACTACATACAGCCTACTGTGGTCTCCCTCCATAGCGAACCCTTCCATTACAACATTGCTGCCGTATACTGTCCTCCTAACCAAACAATTCATCACAATCAATTTCTTTCCTTCTTCAAATCACTGGGCTCCCGTTTTGTGAGTGGTGGTGACTACAACGCGAAACATCCTCGCTGGGGTAGTCGTGTGGCAAACCCAAGAGGACGCATTCTCTACAATGCACTCTCCCAAACAAGCTTATCCTACATCTCTCCTTCTCAACCAACTTACTGGCCAACTGCTCTAAATAAACGACCTGACTTGCTTGACTTTTTCATCTGCTCCAACATTTCATCATTCCATACTGACGCATTCACCTTAGATGACCTATCATCCGACCACAGCCCCGTCATACTTACAATGGATATTCACCCCAAACCATCCCCTCCAAAACCTACATTGCTCAATGGACCGATACACTGGGACTTATTTAGAGACCGACTCGAACAACAAATTGAACTTAAAACAGCTCTTAAAACACCCCAACAACTAGACGATGCTGTTGACAACTTCGCTGCTGCCATACAGCAAAGCATATGGCAAGCGACTTCATACTGTACAACTAAACGGACAGAACGTTTGCCTTATAACTTACCTATCCTACTCCGCACTCTTATAACTCAAAAGCGACGAGCAAGATCTCTTTGGCAGCGAACTAGGTATCCTTCCCACAAACAAAATTTCAATCATCTTGCAAGACAGCTTAAAAACGAACTTCAAAAATACTATAACACCCAATACGCTAACTATACAAAATCTCTTACTACTGACGACAACTCACTCTGGACTGTCACCCGACGAATATTAAAATTTCAACAAACCTCCTCCCCTCTCCGTTCTGCTGACAACTCCTGGGCCAAATCTGATCAAGAAAAAGCTGACTTACTTGCGCTCACCTCTCTTCCGTCTTCACCCCACATCCTGACACTCAAAATCTACAACACACCCAAGACGTCAATACCGACTTGGACATTCCTTTACTAGTTTCTCTTCCTCCTAAATCATTCACACCCAAGCAAGTCAAGGAGGCCATTATCAATCTTCCCCCTAAAAAGAGTCCAGGTTATGATTTAATCACAGCACACATTCTCCTTCAACTTCCTAGAAAAGCAATAGTCTTCCTTACAACCATCTACAATTCAATACTGAGAACTACCTACTATCCTATTCTTTGGAAATTCTCCACCATCTGTATGATACCTAAACCTTCAAAACCCACGCATCTACCTTCTTCTTACCGCCCTATCAGCCTCCTCTCGATTCTAGGCAAAATTTTTGAAAGACTCCTCCTACCACGCCTACAAGAAAGTTTTGATGGCCTTGAAATTATCCCAAATCATCAATTTGGTTTTCGCAGTTGCCACTCTACAATCCAGCAGGCCCATCGCGTTGTGGACACCATCGCTACATCACTGGAGCTTAAACATTTCTGCGCTGGAGTATTCTTGGATGTCTCACAGGCCTTTGACCGAGTATGGCACAAGGGTTTGCTATGGAAACTTAAGAGTATTCTACCAAGCACATACTATCTTATACTCAAATCCTATCTCTCAGACCGATTCTTCCTAGTAACTCAAGGCTCTTCTCGATCATCTATTTTTCCTGTCCTTGCTGGTGTACCACAAGGTAGCGTCTTAGCTCCTCTTCTCTACACAATCTTTACAGCCGACTTACCTTCAAATCCCAACACCTCCATATACACCTTCGCTGACGACACTGCCATTCTCTCCACACATACTGATTCTGTCTTCGCTATCCGCTCTCTACAATCTCACCTTCACTCACTAGAACCCTGGCTACAAAAATGGCGAATAAAAATCAACCCAAACAAATCCAAATACATAGTCTTCACACTCAAACGAACAACTCTTGGACCTGTCTTCTTATATAACACTCCTATCCCACCAGCCGACCATGTGCGGTACCTTGGACTGTACCTAGACAAAAGACTAACTTGGAACCCTCATACGAGACTTAAACGGGCTGAACTAAACAAACGATACAAACTCCTTGCTAGACTACTTGACAAACGCTCAAAACTAACACTACAGAACAAGCGTCGACTGTATACTTCCCTTCTTGCTCCAATATGGACTTACGGACTTGAACTTTACGGGACAGCTAAACGATCTAACATCAACAGATTACAAACACTCCAATCTAAAATACTCCGCCGCATTGTAAACGCTCCTTTTTATGTCAGTAACCACTCCATACACACAGACCTCAACATTCCATTTATACCAGAACTTGCCAAAACCCGCTACAACAAATTCCACCAAAAACTATCATCTCACCCTAATCCTTTAGCTGCAAACCTATTCTCAACCACACTTCCCTCCAACCCCCGAAGACGGCTGAGGCGCCGTTGGCCCCGTGACCAACTGGTAGACTAATGATGGTCATCACTGGATGATCATCATTCATGATTGCCACGCCACTTTTATTATACACGCAGCATATTTACTTATTGTACTGTACGAGTGCAGGTGTAAATTTCAAATAAAAGTTAAAAAAAAAAAAAATAAAAATAAAATAAAATAAATACACAATAATGTAAAATAAATATTTCACTATTATTGAGTAAAATAATATTTTTTATAAAATATGATTGTTAAAATTAAATGAAAAAAAATCCTTAATTTTTATAAAAACTTTATTATACTATATCGAGCTCTCGAGGGGTAGCCAAGACATTTTCAAGATAACACTCAACTGGATCAGAACAACAGTTTTTTATATTCAGAGGAGTGTGCCTTGTACACACTCTTTAATAATCAGGAAAGATTTCTTCGCAGGCTTTAGAAATTCTTTAAGTACTTCTACGTTGGTGACAGGGCATTAATGGCTATAAACTTAATTGTTTCGGAATCCCCAGACGAAGTAATCCAGAGAGGCGTCAGGTCTGGGGAGCGGGAAGGTCACTGAATAGGACGTGCATGCCATTCCATCGTATAAGTACATAAAATGATCGGTAAGTACGATCTAGATAAGCCTTACTATCGTCGCAATATGACTAGGTCATCAATCTTGATGAAAGTACATCGTTAGCCAGCGTACTAGAGGATCTGGGAGAACTTCACTTAAGAAATAAGGACCTGTTTATGTTGAATGTTTCAACGTAAAATGTGGATCTATGAATCGAACCCATATTAGGCCAATCATATCTTTATCGAAATTATTATCTGACCTGTGTCCGATATGTGATATCTGAAATTTCACCTGCCTATTCAGAAATTCCACCTATTCAACAATCCATTAATCGAAAATTTACATTAAATACTAATTGAAATTTCAGAACCATTATTTGAAAGCCCATTCATTGCTACTAAAATACATAATCTAAGCCCATGGTCTTCAGTCATTTGTTGAACACGTGAGCGTGGTAAGGGCAGGAGTTATATGTTTTTAAAATTAGCCGAACAGGATTTTCTCTTACATACACCAATATGTCAAGCATCAAAAATACGTTCTGTTCTCCGACGACATCTCGGCTGTGCAGACAGGACACGAAATCTGCGTACCAATCGTAGAATTCTCAACCATTGTGGATGAGTTGGTCTATCAGGGTAGAGTTCAGCATACCTTCGGGCAGTTTCATGATTCCTTCCTCTAAATTGACTAAAAATGTCATACATTTTGACCTTTTCTTTTTCATAAAAATGGGCCTCACCAAGATCACTGAATTTTCATTTTAATTGTTGGTGTACAAAGCTAATACAACTGAATCTCACAAATAGATTAATTTAGTTATCAAATGTGTGTGTGGGGGGGGGTGTTCGTCTAAGATTGGTCTCAAGTGCCCCCCGGGACTTGTCCAGAGCAAATTTAGTTGATAATTAGGTGTACCAACAACAGACAAATTTGACACATTCACATACATCGGAAACCACACGTACAAACTCACGAACTTTTTTAAGAAGTTGGGCATCAAGACATTTTTCAGAACTAACAATAAATTAAGCAACAAAATCCGCACACTTACTGAGACTACTGACATATACGACAGTAGCGGGGCATATGAATTGACATGTCTAGACTGTACCGGCATTTATGTTGGCCAGACAGGCAGAAAAATCAGGGAACGGTTTGCCGAACACATCAGATCATACAACTAAACAAAATACTCAAATCACGCCAATTACTTAAACACTAACCCGACGGCGATAAAAGGACAGCGACAGGACATACTAGAACAACTTGAAATATAGAAACACGAGACACACAAATAATAAACGAACAAACTGAATCCGTTTTTAAGTCTGTACATATGAATCAAACCGCTTTTAAGATTGTACATATGTGAATAATGTGTGCAAGTTGAGAATGTAAAATGTTAATTGTGAATATGCGCTACATTAAGAGCGGATAGCATGCTTATATAATTATTCAATGATATATTTATAAAAGTTTGTAGTTAACTCGTTTAGACTTGTTATATTTAAGACTGTAAAGAAACCATATATAAGTTTATATGCGTGCGTGAATGGTGTATGTGAATTATGAAAGGTAAAAATGTGGAATGTATATATGTGCTTACATATATTGTTACGTATTTGCGTGCTCGGTAGAGCTCATCCGGCACCACTAGATGGTTTCCGGGAACGTTTAGACCACTGCAGGAACTCCGTACGGAGACCATAGGCAGGTCTTGCTGTAAGGGATAGAAGGGTGGGGCAACAAGACAGAAAAGGCACCAATTCAAAAATAACAATAAGTTTATTGTTGAACACAGCACCTCCCCAGTTCTTCCGCCTCACGTCCGAGCCCGAAAACGCACACTGACGAGTGGTATGCCCTGGGAACTCCTCTGACTGCCTGAAGGGCAGGCAATCCCTTCCAGGGCTGTCCACAGGTTGCTGATGAAGGATGATCTCACCTCCGACGGAGGACCAGCAGCGAAGCTGCAAAGCTGTTGGCATAAGAATAACTATGTAGGAACTGTGCAGGTGACAGGCGGAGCTGTATAGTCTCAACCTAGGTTGAGAGAAAATATAAGAGCACTAGGAGGGCTAATAAGAAAAGCTAAGGTTCGTATACTTGCCTTGAAGTTATTATAGTGCCGTACACCTCCTTTAATTAGAACTCGTTCTATCCAGTGTAGAGACCCCGTCTCTCCAGACTGTACAAGTGGGGGTTGCAGTGAATAGTCACTTAGCTTGGAATTAGATAAATGATTAGTGATCAAATAAATGTTGAGCTGAGACTGAAGGTATTGGCAAGAAAAAATAATATGAACTATTACCTTCAGGGCGATTGCAATAATCGCTTAAACGGCTTCCGCCGACTTATATTAACACTTAATAATGAACAGAGTAGAGATATCAAGGAGAGGAAAGAATAGGAAAATTATCTTACTCTGAATGTAGATGATGTTAATATACGCCACGTGCATCCGCCAGATTTTGACTCTAGTTAGAGTGGTGACTCCTATTATCACTGCTGAATAAGCTCTTACTGAGTGTGAGACTGTAAATTAGAGGTTTAACAGACTGCTAAGAAGAGTACCCACGTGGGGCAGCAACTGAACGGCGTAAAAAAGAGAACTGCGATCCAGCGATTTAATGATACGCCACCGAACTTAGCATACACTAGAAAATGTTATTTGAAGATAATTGTGCAATCTCACAAGATGATTCACGCAATATAAACGGCTTTATGTAAGATGTTCACTAAGAACGAAAAATGCAGTCTGGTTGGGCGTCACACCAGCTCCACGAGATAGAACGGAACTTGAGGTAGTGATAAGGTTACAACTACTAGGGCCCTGCCACTTAGCTAGGTGATTAGATTGAGAAACTGATACCCTGTGTTAAGGCTAGAACGTTACAACAGTGCTCTAGGTGACCAAAATTGTAAGTAACGTCCTGTCTCTTTTTTGATGGGAGGGGCCTCTATCAATTCAAGACTGTCACTCAAACAGTTACGTATTTCGCTGCATTAAAACTCCCCTTAAACTCCAGAAATACGTAACACTGGGGGGGGGGCAGGAAATGCCCAGAAGATAAAGCCCCAGACAGAGCCATTGGGCTCGAAGAAGCGTGGATATAAGCCACGGCAACACCTTACCAATAAGAGCAACCTCTCTTTAACTAAGGGCGCAAACGCGCAAAATCAAAGGAGCGAGCAAGGCTCCATAAAAACATTGTAAATCTCCAACACCAAACAAAAAACAACAAGGGAAAGGGAAGGGAGATATAATAATCAATAAATAACTAGAGTAATGAGAGAATATTTTTATGCAGACCCCGCCTCTCGTAAACTCAGTGCAGGGTGAGAAGAAAAAGAGTAAATTCGAAGGAGAGAAGAGAATTACACGCTCCCCTGCACGTCTCCGTCATCAGAGAGGCGGTGAGAGGTTAGTATATATAATAATAAATGGAAGGGAGGTGGAGCAAAACCACCAAGAGAAAAAAGGCCCGCTGAATCACTCAATCTATAGGTAGTTTGTACAGTTTTGTTACTGGCCTAACAAAACTACTACGTGAAGTTCGAAGCTTAACTTGTCTGACCACCCCATCCGAGCCCTCATACACCTCTAGGACCCTTGCAAGCGGCCATGTTGAGATAGGAGTGTTAGGTTCATCTAAAAGCACCAAGTCGCCAACCTTCAAATTTGGCTGATTGACAGTCCACTTTTGTTTCGGTTGTAGCAGTGGGAGATAATCACGTCTCCAACGATTCCAGAATGACTGAATGGTAGCTTGAAGCAACCGATAAGAAGGTGGAGAGAATTGTAGTAAGCTTAGGTCGGATTCAGGAGAAGCCATTAGTGGCCGACCTATTAAAAAATGTCCAGGCGTTAGTGCACTATAATCTGAAGGATCGCTAGACATAGGAGTAATCGGGCGAGAATTTAAGATTCCTTCAATACGAATCACCAAGGTCTGAAGAGCGACAAAGGTGGGAATTTGTTGTTTAAGAACACGATTCAGATGGAATTTCGTGGACCGAACTACCCGTTCCCACAATCCGCCCTGATGGGGTGCTGCAGGAGGGTTGAAATTGAAGGTAATACCTCGTAGATTACAGAACTCCTCAACCTGTGGGGAGGTTTTTAACAGTTGCAGGAAGGCTTGTAAGGCCTTTCGCAAGAGAACTGATGCGCCCACAAAATTAGTACCACAATCTGAATACAACTGGGCAGGGCAACCTCGTCTAGCTATTAACTTGTTAAGGACATTGATAAACTCTGGGGTGCTTAAGCTCGTTGCGAGCTCTAGGTGAACTGCTTTGGAGGCAAAACACACAAATAAACAAAGATAAACCTTAAGTAGCGGAGCCTTTCGTAAATGCGAACTTCGAACAGTAAATGGGCCTGCAAAATCCATACCAGTATGGTAGAAAGGCGGCGCGGGGTTGACTCTAGCCGCTGGTAACTGCCCCATAAGGGGGGGTACGTGTGAAGGTCTACTTCTGAAACATGTAACGCATTTAAAGATACAAGTTCGAATGGCTTGTCTTGCAGATATAATCCAAAAACGCTGCGACAAGTGAAACAGAACCGGATTGAGTCCAGCATGAAGATGTGCTATATGATAATAGCGGATAAGAAGAGCAACCAAAGGATGTGCTTTGGGTAGCAGGATCGGATGCCGCTGCTGAACTACAGTTGAAAGAGCCAAGCGGCCTCCAACTCGAATTAGCCCACTGGGGTCTAAAAGGGTGTCAACCGTCTAAGACTGACGGGCACCTGAGTTCCGTTTTGTAAGGCCCTTAATTCGGGACCAAAAGATTGGCGTTGGATATATAGACAGATACGGTCAACCACAACCTGGTAGGAAATAAACGTAGGACTGGTTTTGTAACGCCAGGTTAAGATAATCTTAACCACCTTAAGAAGTGTAGGCCCAGAGGATATAGCGGCAAATAAATTAATAGGCGCCGGCACAGCTGTGCACAACGGCTTAGCAGGTAAAGACACTTCTAATTCTTCCGGAGTAAACGAAGGATTAGGGATATCAGAGGGCCAGTTAGAAGGAAAAGGAAGCCACTCAGGGCCGTGCCACCATAGTGCACTAGAGGATAACAGAGACATAGTAGTGCCTCTGGAGGCCAAGTCGGCAGGATTCTGACCTGAAGTAACGTGATGCCAAGTGGCCATGGGTACCCATTCTGAAATTTGGGCCACCCGATTGGCTGCAAAGGTCTTTAACTTGTGCGGCTCGATGGATATCCACCGTAAGACAATTTGAGAGTCAGTCCACAGATGTAGGTCACATATGTGAAGCGAACGTGACAATAACGTATAATAATGGTGGGTCAGTAAGGCCAACAAATGAGCGCCGCAGAGCTCCAGTCGCGGAATGGACTGGGTTTTAAGCGGAGCTACTCTAGTTTTAGATACCAGCAGAACTGGCGGGCCAGTAGAAGCAGATGCGCACAGATACAATACGGCTGCGTAGCCCCGTTTGGATGCGTCACAAAACCCATGAAGGGCTACAGGGTCCCTTGCAGACGTATGTGGCAAAGGCCGATTTATGAAGCAGCTAGAAACTAAGCTACAAGAGGAAAAGATAACAGACCATTCCTCAACAAGGTCAGACTCGAGAGGGGTGTCCCAATCCAAGGGTAAAACCCAAAGGCGCTGGATAAAGCACTTCGCTGTCATCGTAAAAGGAGACAACCAACCACATGGGTCAAAGATTTGAGCAATAGTAGATAAAATTCGACGTTTGGTCAATACCGAAGCAGGGCGAGACTTAAATTCCGCCGATATACTCAATGTATCTTGATTAGGATCCCAGTGTGTCCCAAGAAGAGCTATGGGAGATGATACTTCCGCTACAGTGGTTATGCAATGGTCAGTTGGAAGTCCATCTAAAATAGATGGGTGGTTGGATACCCACTTGCGGAGTGTAAATCCGCCAGTGGCCAACAAGGCAATAACCTCATCACGCAAGGCAATGGCTTCTGAGAGAGTATATGCGCCAACGCAGATGTCATCAACAAAAACGCTGGTGGTGAGAGCCTCAGATGCCTTAGGGAACCCTGCAGACTCATCCTCTGCCAACTGGGCTAGAGTTCTCAACGCGAGATACGGAGCCGACCTGGTTCCATAGGTAACTGTAGTAAGAAGATATGTTTTCAAGGGTTGACCAGGATTATCGCGCCATAACACGGCTTGATAGCACCAGTCATCCGGATGGACCTTAATCTGTCGAAACATTTGCATAATGTCACATGAAAACACATAAGGAAATCTACGAAAGAGCGTGATGATATCTGATAGTAGCGGTTGCAGTTTGGGGCCCGGATATAATAATTCATTGAGTGAAGTGCCCCCAGCTGGTCTAGCGCTGGCATCAAAGACCACTCTAATTTTTGAGGTGTCTCCGCGCTTCTTAAAAATCCCATGATGTGGAATGTAGTATGTGGGAGTTGAGGAAGTCTCAACCATGTGTCCCTGCTTAAGATAATCGCTCATAAAATCCACGTAAAGTTGTTTAAATTCGGGAGCTCGAGTAAAACGTCTCTCTAAAGCGAGAAAACGAGTATAGGCTTGGCCGTGAGAACCCCGTAGAGATGAAGTATCTGCCTTAATGAAAGGCAGTCTTACTTGGTATTGCCCCGATTGGTGCCTTATAGTAGATGTGCGAAAATATTGTTCGCACTGTTCAGCTTCAGGGGGTACACGAGAAGGGGCAGCAGGTGGCTCTTCGGTAACCCAGAATTGCTCCATCAAGGCATGGAGCTCATTAGATGGAACTGCATGAAAGGCAGGTACCTTGTTGTCATATTCGACAGATGAAGTTGAACTAGATTCGGAGCATGATTGGAGTGTTGGGGCGGAGCCCATAATGATATAGCCAAACACTGATGGCATGGCTACTGGCAAATTTGGACCTGTAGGAACAGGTGGTTCACAAGTGAAAATCCGAGAAAATAACTCGGCGCCCAGTATACAGTCAATCCTCGATGGAGTATCGAAGGTGGGATCGGCCAGAATTAGATTCCTGGTGCGTTGACGCAACTCAGGGGAGATGTAGGTTTGAGGAGTAGGCTGTGTAAGTTTAGGTAATATAATAAACGGATGAGCCTCAGCAATTGTATAGTTACTTACACTCGAAATTGAAAGGGTACATGTTCCCTTTGCATTGGCCGAAGTAGGACCTACCCCTTGAACAGTTACTTGTGCCTTAGAACGTTTGCAATTCAATAATTGCGCACAATGTTCTGAAATAAATGAGCCTCCGGCACCGGTATCAATCAAAGCCCTCACTACTCGATAGGCTCCAGTTGGAGTTCTTAAGGTTACCAAGGCAGTTGCTAGCAACACAGTATTGTTAGCAGGTGAAACAGCCGCTATTGGGACTGAAACCGGAGATGCCCTGTGATCAGACTGAGCTGTTGTTGCTGAGTTTGCTAAGGGGGGAGCCGGAGAAGTAGGCACGGAAGTCTTGGTTTTGGCTACAGTACTATTATTAGGTAGCCTAAAATGCAACAAGGTGTGATGTTGTTTATGGCAGACTCGACATGTAAAAGAAGAAGAGCAGCGATTTTTATGCTTGCCTAAACAATTGATGCATACTTTGTTGGATTTTACCCACTCGAAACGCTGCTTAGGGCTTTTTTGAGTGAAAGTGGGACAAGCTTGCAGTTTGTGCTCAACAGAGTGACAAAGGTGGCAACTCTGTTGTGATGTGCGTGTTGTAGTGGCATAGGCAACCTTCTTAACACGAGTAGTGGGTCCCATCGAAGGACCTGGAGTGTGCACAGCTGGCTCTACAGCTTGTTTGATCTGTAGCTGATCATGCAAAAATTTAAGAAGCTCTGTAGGCTTTGGAAGAGCAGTAGCGGAATTAGAAGCGCGATGGTGAGCTTCAAACTTCATAGCAGTTGCTGAATCCAACTTGGATGTAAGTAATGTCATGACTATAGCAGAATGTTCATCCACCTCTGGCATTGCTACTAAGGCCTGATAATGTAATGACAGATGATCTAAGAAATCTTGATAACTGTCTATTGACTTAGAGTTCAGCTGAGGAAGCTTAAGTAGGGCTGTTGCATGATTGTAAGCCATGCGCCTAGGATTTTCGTAGCGATTCTTAAGTAATGTTAACGCTACAGGATACTGCTCAGCTCTGAATTCAAGATGAGAAATAAGTCGCTGTGCTTCCGGTGTTAGAGAATCTATAAGATATTGAAACTTTTGTAATACAGATAAGGCTTCACTGGAATCTACGATTGAGGAAAATCGCGAAAAGAAGTTGGACCAGTCAGCTTGGTTGCCTGAAAATTTTGGAACTGACTGAGTGGGAAACCCAGCCGTAGAGGCACTTAAAGAAGATGGTTGCGTAGGGACAGCAGGGGCCGAACCGATTACAGTGGAAGAGGCTAAGGGCTCCGAATTGGCAATCAAACTATCCAATTGTGAACATATGTTACCATACAAATCGTCTATAGAGTTTAACCCTTCTTCCAATCGTTCCTCACTCAGGTCGGGCACCCTTTCAGAAGAGTAGTTAAAGGGCTCCAAGGCCGTCAATTTTTGTGTATAACCCTCTGTAAGTGAAGTCCTCAGACGCTGATAGGTTGCGTTAGTAGCAGTACCGCTCCGCAAGGCGTCATTTACCTCGCTCTGAAGCTTGTTAAGACGGCGCAAGGCCGAGCGGCAAAGTCGTTCAAAAGCAACACCTGAAAGTTTAACAGGATTAGCCATGTTGAACTGATATAACAAATATAACGAAAACCCAAATATCAGATATATAGAAGATGTAGGTTAAATAGGACCAAGCTATGAGCACAACTAATTAAATGACAATAATAGAAACAACCAAGTAATAGCAATAGTTGTTTTATGTTAATGCGTAAATATCGATAACATATAGTACACAAACGAGATTCAAACGTACAGGCCAGTAACAAGAATTATGTAAAATAGCTTACTTCAAGAAATCCTACAAGTGGTTAAGCCAACAGCAATACTAAAATTCAAAAAATCAATTAATGAGTGATTATTATAGTGGCAGTATGTGGTATGGTTACTTAAAGAAATAACGGAACCACAGAAGACCAAATGGGCCAAGGATAAGAAGAAATTCTTCTAATGAATGCAGTAGGTGTGATTACTTAAAAGTAAAGTAACCAAAAGGGCCAAGAAGAAGCAAAAAAGGTTCCTCTGGTAGTTGCAGTGTTACGTATTTGCGTGCTCGGTAGAGCTCATCCGGCACCACTAGATGGTTTCCGGGAACGTTTAGACCACTGCAGGAACTCCGTACGGAGACCATAGGCAGGTCTTGCTGTAAGGGATAGAAGGGTGGGGCAACAAGACAGAAAAGGCACCAATTCAAAAATAATAATAAGTTTATTGTTGAACACAGCACCTCCCCAGTTCTTCCGCCTCACGTCCGAGCCCGAAAACGCACACTGACGAGTGGGTATGCCCTGGGCACTCCTCTGACTGCCTGAAGGGCAGGCAATCCCTTCCAGGGCTGTCCACAGGTTGCTGATGAAGGATGATCTCACATCCGACGGAGGACCAGCAGCGAAGCTGCAAAGCTGTTGGCATAAGAATAACTATGTAGGAACTGTGCAGGTGACAGACGGAGCTGTATAGTCTCAACCTAGGTTGAGAGAAAATATAAGAGCACTAGGAGGACTAATAAGAAAAGCTAAGGTGCGTATACTTGCCTTGAAGTTATTATAGTTCCGTACACCTCCTTTAATTAGAACTCGTTCTATCCAGTGTAGAGGCCCCGTCTCTCCAGACTGTACAAGTGGGGGTTGCAGTGAATAGTCACTTAGCTTGGAATTAGATAAATGATTAGTGATCAAATAAATGTTGAGCTGAGACTGAAGGTATTGGCAAGAAAAAATAATATGAACTATTACCTTCAGGGCGATTGCAATAATCGCTTAAACGGCTTCCGCCGACCTATATTAACACTTAATCATGAACAGAGTAGAGATATCAAGGAGAGGAAAGAATAGGAAAATTATCTTACTCTGAATGTAGATGATGTCAATATACGCCACGTGCATCCGCCAGATTTTGACTCTAGTTAGAGTGGTGACTCCTACTATCACTGCTGAATAAGCTCTTACTGAGTATGAGACTGTAAATTAAAGGTTTAACAGACTGCTAAGAAGAGTACCCCCGTGGGACAGCAACTGAACGGCGTAAAAAAGAGAACTGCGATCCAGCGATTTAATGATACGCCACCGAACTTAGCATACACTAGAAAATGTTATTCGAAGATAATTGTGCAATCACACAAGATGATTCACACAATACAAACGGCTTTATGTAAGATGTTCACTAAGAACGAAAAATGCAGTCTGGTTGGGCGTCACACCAGCTCCACGAGATAGAACGGAACTTGAGGTAGTGATAAGGTTACAACTACTAGGGCCCTGCCACTTAGCTAGGGGATTAGATTGAGAAACTGATACCCTGTGTTAAGGCTAGAACGTTACAACAGTGCTCTAGGTGACCAAAATTGTAAGTAACGTCCTGTCTCTTTTTTGATGGGAGGGGCCTCTATCAATTGAAGACTGTCACTCAAACAGTTACGTATTTCGCTGCATTAAAACTCCCCTTAAACTCCAGAAATACGTAACACAGATATT
>JAAEAF010002143.1:0-40430 GCA_011037195.1 Triatoma infestans | reverse complement strand
AATAAATGTAATAGGCATTTATGTATTTACTAAGCTTAAAAAAAAATGCTATCTGCAAAACACAACTAGTTGATAGATTTTGCCCGAAACCTTCGTGTCAGATCCGGTGGTAGTACCTCGGTTTTTGAAATAATTTGTTCACACGCACACAGTCTAATTTTCTAAAAAAAAAGTGGCGTGTGGGTGACGTTATATATTTTTCTAAAGTGCCACTTTAATATTATTATATCATTCTATCGTCTATAATAATAATATTAATAAGAATTTAATGTGTGGCCAAAATTAGGATTTTGAAGAATATCAGTTTACCTACCGGAAATGCGCGTATTTATTATTTCGGATGCACATGTGTGCATTTTCAATTACATGTGAAATTTTTAACTGGATAAAACCCGTATAAAAGAATTATAAATCAAAACTAGATAAATTGCGGTACAAGATAGACGTGTGCGTGTTTCACACCAGATTGTTTTTTTTTTTATTCATTAATTTTTTTAAATAAAAAAATAATTTTTCTTTAATTACCTGAAAATTTTTCCCGCACAATAGCGAAAGATGATAGGATGTTGAGTAAAAGATGTGTTCAAGGCAAAAACTGCATTTATTGATAATATTTTCCACAGCTGCTGTTGTGTTAACATCCTAACAAGCATCGCTTCACAAGATGTGCAGGGCAAAATTTTCAGGCAAACTCTGAAAAAGTCTTTTAAACATTCTTGAAGAAAGAAATTTAAAAAAAAAAATTGACAAAGTATGATGATAAAATAACAAGAGGAAATTGTAAAACAAAAGCTATAATAGGTAATTGCGCGTGAATATTTCAAAAGCAAACCTCACAAAAATATGGCGTGAACACTCACACGACTTTATCTTAGTGAAGTAAATTTAAATTATTATAATACTGACAAATTTCTTTAAATTTGGAAATGGTGGAGTTGCCCTAAATAAGCACAGAGTTAGTGGGGATTAATATATTGGCTGGTCCGGATGGCACGTGGTTTTTATTTACTGAGTTGAGCTGTTCAGCGTCACAACTGGGATGACGTGATGGTAGAAACCAGCCGCCCTTAAACTCCTTAAACTAGTGTAGTTCAGTAACAAGGAGATCACGTGGCCACAAAACGTCTTTAACGACATGTGGAGAATGATCAGGGTGTATGAAAAGGCAAGAGGGTGTGGATGAAGCTCTTAAGCTTTTACGGAAATTTTGAAATCAACAATGCATTAAATCATTTACATAGGTGACATGATGAAGGGGGTTGATTTGGTGGCATAATAGGGTGAATTAATCATCAGAGACATTTTCCGTGATAGCCTGCTTCTTTTTGTGGTCATGGACGGTTTTCGGGCGCTCTAGTGTGTAAAACTGAATTTAATAGAGTGTAGAATGAAAAAGTAGAATGTGTAAACTGAATTTGCTCTGTGCAAGTCTATGTTATCACACTGTTTGACAAACGCATCCTGAGATGGGGAACGCCCGAAACCGGGATCATGACCACAAAAAAGACAGCTATCACGGAACTGTCTCTGATGCTTTCCAGCTCTGCGGAACCACCCACCGGTGAATTAAAGGTACGGCGAAGGACTTTGGATTTGAAAGGATTGTACATTGGAAGGTTTTGCGGAGCCCCACAATTTTGCTTCCGCATGTCCATATTGCTTTAAGTAGTGGTTTGTATGGTGTGAGTTGTTCTGTATCATCATGGGAGATTTGGTCCTATGTATGAGTACCACGCGTTAGACGAATGTCTAAGTAGTGACCTAGGTAACGTCCTATGTAGAAATGATTATTTGTATACTGTTAATAGCTAGTGGTTGGCAAGATTGTCTTCGTAACGTAAATATAACCTGAACACATTTGGCAGGATTGAGTGGTTACTCTCCATTTTTTATATAAACTTTCAATGAGCTCATGGTGTTTCTGTACAATGGTAAAGACATGAGCAGGATCAGGGTGGGAGGGTGATTGTCCTGTGTGGCAATCTCAATGCTGCATCTCACTCTGAAACAGCTGTCGGTCAGCTAGGATTGCGGAATTGTCCTTGGATGACAAACTCTGTCGAAAGCTTGAGCCACATCCAGGTGCAATATTTCTTGTGCTCAACAGCAGACGAAATAGTATTGGTGATTAGTGACTTTGTGTGATTCTAAGATATATAAGGAAATTATTAAATTCCACAGAAAACTCTTTATGAGAAATTATTCCGGATAAAATGTTACAAATAAAAGTGATAAGCATTTATGTATGTAGATAGTATACGAAGTTTTTCAGAAAATCGCGAAAAACTGGAAAAAGAAAAACAATTTCAATAAAATCACCTTTCCTCTAAAGTACCACTTCCGTAACAATGAATGGTTTTGCAACCTACGTAATAATAATATACATTAGAAAAATTGCTAGAGTTCCAATTTTGAAGAAAAAAGGTTAACAGGAAATGTGATTTTACAGAATAGGTTCTACCTTTCACTTTTATTTGCAACAATTAAAAATTCAAATGTGTTTGTTTACAATGTAATCATTCTGTACCTGTCTGTGTTGGTAGGTTGGCACTTGTCTCCCCACCACCTGTATATTTATGTTAGGACATATGAGCACAATTTGAAATTTGTCATTTTATATAATAACTATATTAAGAGGAGTCGTGTGAGTGTTCCACATCAGTTTTTTCTTTATTATTATTACTTTTTTAGATCAACCAATTATTGGAATATCCACTCAGTTATTACTGATGACATCTTACTGATGGCAACTGAGAGGGCATCTTTTTTTCCCGGCCGAAGGTTTGCTTGAACGAATATTTGTTTTCTTTATGCATTTCAGTTAGCTGTACTCTAATCAAACTTCAAAGCCGATTTATCACCGGAAATATATTTTGAGGTCCCAAAGAATACGAAAATTTTTTTTTTATCGAATAGTCTGTGCTGGGGATTAAGTGAGTGTGCCCTAAACATCTTAAAAATCAAGTAAATCGCACGTGGCCTCAATCCTCATATTATATCTAATCACTTTTATTTAAATGTTTCAAAGTATTAAGGGGTAATAATAAGTGAGAGCGGGAAAAACTAAAGAAAGAAATTAATGCAAGAGTGGGAAGATGTTGTCCGCTATAACCAAAAAGTTTTTAGGCAAGAGAGAAGTGGCCAAAAACATGAAAATTGGCAGTTTACCGCTCGACTTTTGTCCCCCATTCTTACATATGGCAGCGAATCCTGCGGAGTCGCCTCCAGGCTCTGGAAATGAGTTTTTTTTTAAAGAATGATAGAAAGCAAAAAGAGGAGAGACAGGATACGCAACTCGACAATACGGGCCACGCTCAAAAGCGAACCTCTAGTTCAAATAATTGAGAGAGGGCAGCTAAGATGGCCACGTAAGTAGAATTGAGGATTGAGGGTTAGTTAGACGTCTTTTTTTTTTTTTTTTTTTGAAAAAAAGTTATTAAAAAAATATTAATTAGAGTAAGAAAAAAATCGTGTGTGTTCACAGGATTTTGTTTTTTTTTTTTCTCGAACTAAGAGGACTTCGAAATTGTTGATTGAGATCACTTCATCTCTCTCTCATTCACTCAAAAATAAATAAATAAAATATTTCATAAATTTTTATTTATTATTTAGTTTTACCAAAACATAAAAACTTTTCTCTAAAGCAAAGCCCAAATTAAAAAATTAAAAATTATGTTTTAAAACAGAATTTGTAAAACAAAAAAGTAAAATTGGCAAGCATAGATGGTATACTATTTTCCAGGCTTTATGTTATTTAATTTTTTTTTTGGAAATTTATGAACCCTAAATTTTTTTGAAAGTTTAGACATAATTTTTTTTTTTTTTAATTTTATCTAAACTTATTTCATTCTAATGTAAACAATCTTTACATTTATTTCAAATTATTTTTGAAGAATATTGTAAATAAAAAAGAAAAAAGGAATTTAGGCAGTGTCCCAAAATTTTATTTAATTTTTACTTGTAACACTTCCTTATCCGGGTTTCTAGAGGCTATAACAGTTAATTTTTTTTTTTTTTTTAATTAATATACAATAAAAATATTAAATATACCTGCTTTCTTAAAAGCAAGAAACAGAAGGAAAAAAAGGGGGGGGGGGGAATAATCTTTCTCAAATGTACATTATGCAGTTTGCAGCAAGCAAAATGTCAGGTAATTTATTTATTTTTTTCCTAAAAAAAAAAATGAATATCATCAAGAGTAAATATTCAAAATGTCTCAATGGGTGGTTCACCACAACATCTTATCTCAGCCTCTATTCAACCAAAAACATCAAAAAAAAAAAAAATTAAAACAATGTTATGGAAGAAATTTGGTGACGATCGGTCAAAAAGAAAAAGAAATATTCAACGTATCGACAGAGTTTCCAGTCTGTCTTTATCAATCCTCCTTTTTTTTTTTAACAAATACTTGGATGACTGTTGTGGTCGGTTCAGCAGAGCTGGAAAGCAAGCATCAGAGCTATTTTCCGTGATAGCCCCGGCTTCTGTTTGTGGTCATCGACCGGTTTCCCGGTCGTTCGCCCATCATCAGGATGGACAAAACAGTATGATAACATAGACTTGCATAGGAGTGTATCAACTAAATTTGTTCTGTGCAAGTCTTATGTTATCACACTGTTTTTGACAAAAGCATCCTGATCACGGGCGAACGCCCCGGAGAAACCGGTCGATGACTACAAAAAGAAGTATACTTAGATGATTGCCTAACAGCAATAATATCTGACCAGGTGGCACACAATTCTTCACATGTTTCAATTATTTTCATCCTCGTCTATATTTTACTTACAAACTGGAAGACAACACTACTATTAATTTTCTCAACTTAACCATTATAGCTTTGGATAAAGACAAAAAACTCTATCCAAACGTTGGCATAAAATTGATTGTCTCTTTTTTTTTACCAGGTCCTCACACCAAATTTCTTTCATAACATAATTCATCAATATTCAACAAATACTTTCAATAAAGTCTTTTTTTTTTTCTTTTTTTTTTTTAATTTAAGGCGCGTCAACATCTTATGGTCATTGGCGCCCGGAACCTTCTCAGTGTACTACCGGCCTCCAGACAGTGTTCTCTCATTGCAGACAGCACTGTCCATCACCGGGACAGTGAGCTGTAGAGGCTCCTAGGAAGAAAAAAATCTAAGGGTAGCACAGCTGGACTCGAACTCGGGTCCTCCGCGTGGGAACCCCGTACGCTAACTAGTGGACAAAGATATTATTGCTGTTAGGCAATCATCTAAGTATACTTCTTTTTGTAGTCATCGACCGGTTTCTCCAGGGTGTTCGCCCGGGGCGTATTTCCTTCATTAAATTTTAGTCATAAACGGTTGCGGTTAGCAAAACAAGTTACTATAGTGTGATACAGTGTTTATCTTTGTACAATACAATTAAATAATATCTTTGTTGTACTGTTAGTAAAATTGTAAACAATTGATGATGACCTCAATAGGCAGAAACTTTTTTTTTTTTACATTATCTGGATGACATCATCTATCTGAGTCCTTTACTAATTAACACCGAAAACAAGGGCGAAAAAAAAAAGTTTTAGATCAAACAAGTAATTTTGTGAAATACTGAATAAATAAACAAGACAACAATAAAGCTTGTAGTTTCTGTCATTTAAAAGTGCTACCTTCTGCATAAGGTAATTTTCTAGAAGTTATATATATAAAATTACCAGGTATTTCTTGTTTTTTTTTTTTTGTTTTTTTAAAAAAGGTTAAATTTATTTTTTCAAATATTTTTGTATTTATTAACAATAATTCTATTTTTGTTTTCCAAAGATATGAAGAATATTAATTGTATAATAAACAAATTTCTAATTTTTTTTTTAATAAATGTATGCCATAAATATACATAATTTCAAAATATATTGACAAATATATTATTATATTTATTTATTTTTTTTTTTTTTGAGATCTTAATACATTTTGAATTTATATAATATATAAAATAAAATAAAAAATTGTTTCCTTTCATTAAAAATTTAAAAAAAAAAATATTAAAGCAAATACGCTCATTAAAAATACAAGAATTCGCAATTTAAATATATACTTTTTCAACATATATTACGTTAAGCGAAACATTTTATATACTGGTCGTTTACATTTTTTTTTGCTATAGTGATAGCATTTTTCAATCAAATTAAAACTATTTTTTCTTATTTGTAGTTGAAAAAAAAAAGAAGGTAAGAACTAATGCTGAAGTGATGGATTTGTACACGGAGATAATGTGACATCGTCCGATTTATAAAGATTGATAGGAAGGAGTCAGATGGGCGGGATATGTATCTAGGATGAACGATGAACTCCATGCCGAGGAAAATCTCATAGAAGAAGATTATTTACTTTATAAACATGTCGGGGATGCCCAAAATTATGTTTGGTTAGATGATGTGGAGGCGGATACGCGATCCCCTGCTAGGTATCCGAGAGACTAGAGGGCGGGCACGGCTACAGACAGAGATGTCTGACGGACTTCTGCTACAACCCATGTGGGGGTTGTTGCGTCATGAATGATGATGATGAAGAGAAAAAAAAATCAGTGTTTAAAAAACTTGACGAAAAAATAATTAATAAGCCATAACTGAAGTTTTTTTAATGATATTAAAAAAAAAAAAATCTTATGATTCATAAAAAAATAAATTAAAAACCTGATAAAAGAAAACAAAAAAACTTTAATTTGGCTCAAAATAAATCTAGTTAAACCATAAAATTTAAATTGACTGAAAAAATTAGTGTTAGTATAATGTGCGCTTCTACCAACCATCCCTCATGATACCTAGTGTTTTATAAAAAATATGTGATCTACTACAATAAGTATAGCCTTACCTGAGTAAGGCCTTCAGTAATCATTTTTACGGGTGGGGCTGAGCCCCCTGTACTAACCGTTGACCAAAAAAAAGAACTCGAAAATAAGTGGATCGCTGTTCAATTTACCGCACGCTTTCTGTCATAAGGGACGACCATATAACTAAAGTTCAACCGTATTGATTTTTTTTTTTAATTTAAGGCGCATCAACATCTATGGTCATTGGCGCCCTGAGCTTTCTCAGTGCATTGCCGGCCTCCGGACAGTGTTCTTTCGTTATAAACAACACTGTCCACCACCGAAAAGTGAGCTGTATAGAGACTCCTAGGAAAAAAAAAAATCTAAGGGCAGCAATAGCTGGACTCGAACCTGGTCCTTCGAGTGGGAGTCCAATACGCTAACCACTTAGCTATTCCCTCAACCGTGGTAATAAATTTTTTGGGGGGAAATAATAGGTCTTAATTTTTAATTTTTGTAGTAAAGTTGTAATAGTAAATAGTAAATATTTTGGAATTTTTCTGAATATTTTTTGGAGGAAATTCTATGAAATATGTCAAATTTTCCAAATTTGGGTTTTACCAGAAATTCATGTATTTCAGGGAATAGTGAATTAGAAAAATGTTCAGAGTTTAGCGATGTTGAGAAGATTGTTTTGTATACTAAATGAAGGTGTAGAAAGTGATTATGTAATAGCTTGATTTTAGTAGTAATAGTAAAACCAAAATCTTGATGGTAGAGTGCACATTATACTAGTACCGAAACTTTAATGTTTACCTAAATGTACAAGGCATATTTTGATTGGAAAAGTGGGAAAGTGTAATCTAACTGATTAAAATAAATATTTTTTTTAAAATATTGACTGAAATACAATGTCGTAATTTGATTAATACAAAAACAAAAAATGGTTTTGATTTAAACTGAAAAATGCTATACGAAAACAAACAAATACAATGATCAAATATATAAAAACTTATACAACAATAACTCTGAATTCACGCTGTTTCGCTAAAACTACCAGAAAATTAAAAAAAAGAAATTATGAGTATATTTTACAATCTATGGCCCATTTCATACCAAAAATAAAATTAAAAAAAATTTTTTTTTTTTTTAATAAATTTGGTAATGGGTATCAGATATATATATATATATATATATATTTTATTATTTTCAGTCATTTTAAATACACCCAATTTGTAGGCATTTTTTTTCCTCGCTTGTTTCTATCAAGTTTCGAAAAACTATAATTTACAATACAATTTTTTATTAATTTTTTTTTTTTTAAATTTTTTTTTAATATATAATGTATAATATCAATATTTTTTTTTTTAATTCTTTTATTTTTTTTAAGGATCTACGACATATGTCACATATTAATAGCTATTTTTTTTTTATTTTATTTTAAATTTTTCTTCCCTCAAATTTGTTAAAAAATAATAAAAAATTTTTTTTGTCACTGCATGTTTTACAATTTCTAAATACATAAAATTTCAATTTATATTTGTGTTGAATTTTTTTTTATGTAAAATCAATTTTATGAAAATTTAACAACACATAATTTTCAATATATTTTATAAATAATTCAAATAAAAATGCCAGTTTTGATGAAAAACTGCAAGAAAAGATTTGAAAAAAAAACAGCAGGAGACGGCCGGCTTTAACCTAATGAAATTATATTTAAAAAATATAAATTTACTTAAAGGAAAATTAACTGGGTACAGAAGTATAGCCAGGAATCTGATCAATTATCTCAAGATTGTTATACAGTTTGGCTCTGGGGAGCTGAGGGAAAGTTTTGAAAGGCTGCGCGGGTCTATTTTGGACACAGGATGGGACCAGTCTTTTTTCCCAGATGAAACTGGAAAGGTAACCCCCAAAATTAAAAATTAATAATTAAAGGTTTATTTTCTTTTTTTTAAAGGGCTCGGATAATAAAGGCTGCGCATTGAAGGTGGTATCTCTAAATTGATAATAAAAGATTGAAATGAGCAACCTCCTTATACTTAAGTTTCGGTAACCTGATATCCAGGGAAATCTTCTAGCAATAAAGAGATTCGTGAATTAGGTTATTATATCAAAATAGGCACATGTTTAGGGTTTCCCGAGACAGCAACTGGGATGTTGCTGTATCTTTCTCAATCATCAAAGACGATTTCTTAATGTTGTGCAAGGCAATGTGGGGGAAAGAGGAAATGAGAATCTGAAATATTAAATGAGTAAATTACTTACCTAACTTTTTTACTAATAACTTAAATACTTGATAAGTACTTGGAACAAAGAAGGCGAGAGGTCGTCAGCAAAGGTAGGATGCCCTGTGACCCTTTTACTGGGTCTTAGAATTTTTTTTTTTTTGTAACTTGGGGGGGGCTTTGGCATTGGGGAGAAAATGGATCACAAAGAAACCATACACTTTATAGTAGAAATTAATACAGAACAGAGGGGCCATCCCAAGATTTCACCTGAATTTTTCCCTGGATATTATTGAGCCTTGAGTAGAATAACAGATCTTGGACACATAGCACGCTGATTATTTACTGAGATTTAGCGTGCGTGTAATTTTGTTGCCATAATCTGGGCATCAGAGATCTCAGTCTTAGAGGGTCACAAGGAGTGATGTGAAGGGGTCAGAAGAGGCCACACAAAAATGGCTCCCCACTTGTGGCCCCAAGTGTATCTTCTTCCCTAAGATGACTGCAAACTCCATAATAAAAAAAAAAAGTGGCACATTAACCCCCATCATTTCAAAAAAAAAAGAAAAAAAAAAAAGAGGTTTTCTTATAGCGGACCCCACATATGGTTACATTGACTTTAAAAAACTGTACTGATTTTTTTTTTTTTATTTATTTATTTATTTTTAACACTCTTGGCAAATATCACAGGAAGTTTTTTTTTGTTTTTTTTTTTAAAGGTGTCCAAATATTTTTCTCATTTTTACAAATAACCTAATGCGGAAAACAGCTGGCAATTTGTACTTAAGTACACAAACGATACTAAGTACATACATGCAAGTGACGTGTATATATATATATATATGTATGTATATTTAAAAAAATATACAGGATCTTTAAAGATCTAAAACTTCAGGCACCAAAAAGTAGGGCATAAAAAGAATTCAAATTAAGCGATAAAATCCATTAATCGTTCGTTATCATTTCATTTTAATAATTATACCATTAATTATAAAAAAAAAACAAAAAAAAAACAGAAAAGCCAAGTTTCCCTACTGATTTTAAAAAAAAATCGGATTTCTTACGTTTCAAATTTTCCAACAGTACTATCTTTATATTAAATGAACTTTTCAATTTCTCTTTGACTTCCGTCCAAAAACGCTTCCTTTTCTAAGAAAAAAAAAACAACTGAATAATCAAGATTTTTCATCGTTTTCCCAATAATTTAAAAAAAAAAAAACTGTATTTCATGGACATAATAAATAAATCATAAACATCTATGTATCTTAAATAAATAATCTTAAAAAAAAAATTCCAGAAATGTTTTCTTGTTGTGTTTCATTGTGAGTTTCCAAGTTTTATGTTTTAAACCCCCCCAAAAACCGACGTTTAAACCCATGTTGCAATGAACCTCTATGTAAAGGCTGAAGTCGTTATACAATGAAAAAAAAATACAATAAGCCAAGTTTGCACTAATCATTGGTTTTCATGGTGTAACGGACCCTGATAAAGAGGCTCATTGCAAATATGGCGAAACGTCGGGTTTTTAGGAAACCAATGACGCGGTTTCAACCCGGAAACTGCAAATGTTTTTTGGAAAAAAAAATTTTTCTTTGGCCCCTGTCAATCAACATTTTGCCTTAATTTCAGCTGCAATTATTCACGATTTCATACCCCCACAGCGCCACAAGAGCACCTATCAAAGAACCAATCGTTAAAGAAAGGATTTCATCGCTTAATTGGTTTTTCCTTTTACTAGAAAACCTACATTGATCCTGGAAGCTAAAATTTAAAATTGGGACTCCGAAGAAAATGTTTTCCCCCCCCCCCCGGAAAGTAATATTAAAAAATTTGTGAAAAACATACATTCAAATAAATTCTATAAATATGTGTAAATTCAAAATCTCACTCTTTTTTTGGAATTAAAAAAAAAAAAAATAGCTAATCAACTAGTTAGCATCTAAATATTGCTTCCAAGTTATTTTTTTGAAAAATAATTATAATTTTTTTTTATTGATTTCATACTCTATTTTCCAAAAATTGTTTGTTGAAGATTGGTTGGAGGAAATGGATATTATTTCCATGCCAAAACTTATCAAAACTTATCACATTCCAGGGTGCCAATTGTCCAAATTTTCCATTTAATGAATTATGCACAAGGACTTTGGGATCAAGTTTCATAATAATTGTTATAACTTGTTGGGGGAGGGGGGAAATGTTTTGTTAAATAATTGCAAAATATAGTTTCAGAAATTGGAGAGAAATACATAGCACCTCCATTTTGAAAAAAAATTAAAAACTTTATTTATTTAAATCTTTGATACGAAATGTTACATTTAAATATAGTATCAAACAACGCGCCATTTGTGATATACGGACTATTGGTAATATACGGATGGGTTCAAGGACCCCTGAGGAGGACCTAGGGCCTGGGTAAGTTTCACTAGCATCCTCCAAGCGGAAATTCACATTCAGTTCATAAAATGATTTGAGAAACCTCTCCGGGGCTAAACTTATGACCTGGAGAACTAATTCCTGTAATTATAGGTCCCATGGGACATGGAAGGTGAGGAAATGGCCTACAGCTTATGGGCTAAAGAAAGGTGCACGCACGAAATCCACTTCATGGGACTGGATAAGCGACTTTCTCCAACAGCTGTTTAAAAATGTGAACAAAAGCGAATTGCTCCGGCAGAAACATTCCCCCGAAAAATGAGGCAGGCTAAGCTCTTTACTAAACAGCTGTGACGTCGGAAAAGATTTCTGAGGCATGCATCAGTCTTATAGTCTGAGTATAGCGCTTCCTGTGTTGGAAGATGGAACATCCAATACATTTTCTGAAGAAGTGACAAGACTATTATTTAAAAAAATTTTAGAAGCGTAGGTAGCCCGATATATAGCTACCGGGCGATCAAATGAGAAGCTATCCCTACCCTCCCTAGAGTCTTCCCAGGTTCTTATTCTTAAAAGAAATAAAACTCTGAGCAACCTGGGCACCCAGTTTTGGGCCACTAAGTGGAGACCTGAAATAAAAAGAGAAGATTTCGTTCCTGTGACCGGAAAAGTTCTAAACCATGTTTCAGCTGTTCTGACAAGACTGCGACACTTTTCATCCAAAAAAAAATTTACATGTCAGGACGCAAACTTGGGCATTGAAAGAAGAGGTATCCTCTCGAACAACGTTCCCACAGATTACGACATTTCTTTGGAGAAATAGAACTATCAGCACCCTGGGCCCCATCTGAGATAAAAAGAGGTTTCCTACCACTAAGGCTATAATATAAGGTTTCTACCTAGCGCTGGCGATCAAGCCATGGCCACTGCTACTGTCTCTTCCGGATGAACCGGATTTTCAATTTAAAACCTATTCATAGAATTTATCTGAACAGTTAATTAAAAAAAAAAAAAAGTAGGTTTTTCGATAATTTTACATATATATGAAATATACGTGTGATTTGCATGGCTTGTTGAAGTACAAAAATGGCCAAAATGTAGGATTATCGCATACAGAAAAAAAAAATCATAAAATTTGCATAAATATTTCTGTTTCTTAAAATAAAGATTTTAAAAAATAATTAAAAAATTGTAATAAGAAATAATGCAAATTGAGATCAATGTAAACTCAAGTATAAACATATGTACAAGTTATAAATTACAAATGGCGTATATAAAATGTAAAAAATATATAACAAATATTACTATGATAGAATGTAACATTTGAAAAGGTGCTTTTGTCGGTTAATTAACTCTTAATTATTAAATAAAAGGTAGTCCTAAAGTGGCTTACCTCCATATGGAGTGGGATACTGTCCAGCTAGGATGGGATATCCAAGACCCACATGGGTATGATGATGTGTATGGACATGTCGTTGTGGCGGTGGCGATCTAGTATCTTTTTGGTCGGCAACAGCGGCCGTTTTACCTTGCGCCTGTTGTATAGCTGGTGCAGAAGTGACCGGCACCACTGACCCACCTGGACCCACGGTTACACCGCCAGCCGCGCCACCCGTACCGGCAACCTGTAAAGCTGTTGTCGGAGATGTACCAGTTTGATTTGCACTTTTCGGTGTTGGCGATTTAATAGCACGCTCTTGTAATTCATGTATTTTATGCGATGGATGTGGATAGTATTGTGAAGCATGATGCTGTAACAGATCTAATGCTTTACCACTCTGGCCGCGGCTCAAATCTTCCGGACCGTAACGTGGTACAGCGTGCAGTTGTGGATGTAGGTACGGTGTGTTTGCATAACCGGATACTAGCATTGGATTCATTCCTCTATACATTGAATGATCAAATGGTAAAGGTCCGTAATGCGGTGATTGCATGTAACCAGGATGTATGTAAGCATACTGGGATGTTGGCGGTGGAGGAGGTCCTTGGGTTTCCATTGTGGGTTTCACGCCTTCCTGTTGCTTCTTTTCCTCCTTCTTCTCTTCCTTTTCCTTATGTTTAGGGCTCGGGGATGGATGCGTCTTCTGTGGAGGCGGTGTTGCTTTGGCTTCCTTTCTTTCAGGATATATGTAAAACCTTCTCATATCCTCCTGTCCTTGTTGATTGTTCTGTCTCTGATATAAAAACGCTGGATTCACTTGATTTTTCATTTCAATACTCTCTTTTAATATCTGATGATTTTCATTTTGATGTTTCTCCTTCGGTGTGATTGTCTCAGTTTTTGGTTTTGGTGGATTTGGAATGTGTAACGCTGGCTTTTCTGGTTGTGATTTCTCATCTTTCTTTTCATCAATCACGACAGGATATCCTTCCATATTGTATGGATATCCGGGGACATGGTACCCATATTGATAATAGTGCTGTGAAAGCAGTTTCTGTTGTGGATATTCACCCTCTTTTTTCTCCTTATCTAATGGTTTTTCAGTCTTTTCAGGGGATTCTTTTGGTTTTTCTGATACCGAAGGTACCAAATATGGTGGCTGACCATAATATGGATAAATACCATAATGCTGCAACTGTGGCGATTGTCCTGATTCCTTTTTATCAGCTGTTTTCGGTTTACCTTCCACTTCAGCCTCTAATAATGGTGCCGCATCATCGGATATATCTGAATATGCTGGCGATTGTACATCATCTCTTGATGTTTCCAGGCCAAGCGCTGGTGGTTCCAACGGTGTAGGATGTGGACTGGCCGATGGTGATTTACGATTTTTCTTTTTATGCGTTTGTGGTTGTGTTTTAGTTGGCGATTGAGGAACTGGTTTCTTTTCTTCAGGCATTAAAGCTGAAGCTGGTTTAACCTTAAATTGTGGTACTTTAGTGAGTACCGGCGGTTGTGGTGTCGGTTCCTCCGGAATTATTGGCGAAGGTGGTGTTGGAACTCTTATGGTCATCTCTTCTTCTGGTGGTTCCTGTTCCTCGTGTACCACTGGTTGTGGTACGGGTGTTGCTACCGGTATTATAGACGGCGCTATTTCTGGCGGTTCTTCCTTTTTAGCTTCTGCTGGTTCTTCTTCTTCAGAAGTTACCGATTCTTTAGTATCTTCATCATCTGGCGAGCCGTGCGCATGTGATTGATGATATTTCAAACCATTTATATGTTTATATTTTTTAGAACAATTTGGTTCAGGACATTCGAGCAGCGCGGGCGGCGGAAGAGGGCTAGTAGACTGGGCTGTTTGCGGTGCGGCTGGAGCCGGTGTAGGCGGCACAGATATCTGCGGGGCTGTACTCGCACTTGACCCAGTGTTTGCAACCTTTCGCTTTGGATTGGGTTCCTCTTCGTGATTTTTACTCTTTCTCTTCCCCTGTGACGATTCAACCTAAAAATAGAAATATATAATCTGGTGTGAACTTTCTTACAACTCTCTCTCATGAGATCTATTTAATACAGTGGCGGCTGGTACTAAGCACTGGCACTGTAGCACCCCCAAAAAATAACTACATAAATTAATTTTTAACTTTATGATAAAAAATAATAACATAATAATCTTTGCGTATATATTATTTAAATAACATTAATAAATCCATTTTTAAAAAAGAATTATTTCATCAAGCGTTGCTTGACGTTGATGCTGCCAAATACGCAGTGTCAAGAAAGGGTCATATTCGGTTATTTCCGACGACAAGCTTCGTTTGCCTTAATAAAAGTTTTAAATATTTCAGAATTATTACAAAAATAAAAATTATTTTCTTTGAAATTTCATTATATAATTAATTTTGTATCTATACAGTACCTCATTTTAAAAATATTACTCTTGAGAATGGCATAAAAAACGTTGAAACGTTGAGTACGTGTAAAAAATAATAAAGGAAGGTTTCTGAAGGCTAAAAAATTGGTTTTTGAAGCTGCTTAGCCCCAAAAAATAAATTATACTCAATATACTGAGTGTCCCATTTAAACTAACCACTTTTGAAATAACTCTTAAACGAAGCAAATTTCTTAAAAGTAAACATAACGTTTGTTGAAGTATTTTCGCTCTAGTTTATGATGGTGTTAATGTTTTTAGATTTTATTGCCTCCTTACACCTTCAATCGGTGGTTGAAAGCGGTGATTTCCTTTTGACCCCCACTATTTATTACTGTATTGAAAACTATTTAAAAATGAAGAAAAATGCCGTTAATTTCACTTCAATATTTCAAACCGTTGCCAAGATATTCAACCATAAGATTCTACTTTCGTCGTTTTTTTCCTATTTTTCTGTTTCGTAAACTAAAATTAAAAGCGGATTTTCTTATTGATTTCGAATAACTAAGTGGGTTCAAATGCTGATAAAACTTAAAAGCTATTTTAGAAGAGACTTGAAAATCTGGTAAAATATCATTAAAACAAAACAATTTTCCAGTTTATTTACAGAAATCTATAAAAAAAATATTTCCTATTTAGTCAAAATGACTTCCTGGGCTTAAACGGCACAAGCGCAGTCGCTGCCCAACATATGAAGTTGCTGATCGTATATGTCTGTCGGAATGACTAAGCGGGTGTGGATTAAGTCTTCTCTAGGTGCTTCTGGAGTTGTCGATTTCTTGGCATACATTTTTCCTTTGAGATATCCCCAAAGAAAACATCAAAAGGGGTTTAAATCTGGCGATCTAGAAGGCCAGCTTACCTGTCGCAGTCTCCCGCTCCAGCTGTTACAACATCTCATTCACGTCTCTCCTCGCCACTAAGGCATAGTGCGCGGGTCAACCATCTTGTTGGAACCACGTTCTTGTTCTGACATTCAATGGCACATCCTCCAGCAACCGTTGTAACTCTTGGCGAACAAAATTAGCGTATTCTTCCCCGTTTAAGGTTCCTGGCGGAAAGTATGGGCCGATAATTTTATCTCCAACCATTCCGCACCAAACATTAACAGAAAGATGTTCAATAACCGCTGGATTGGGAGAAAGAGGCCGGTAAGCTGGCCTTCCAGATCACCAGATTTCTTAAATGTTGATGTTTTCTGTGAAGAAATTTATGCCAAGGAACCAACAACTCCAGAAGCACCTAGAGAAGACTTAATCCACACCCGCTTAGCCATTCCGACAGACATGATACGATCAGCAACTTCATAGTTGGGCAGCGACTGCGCTTGTGCCGTTTAAGCCGAGGAAGTCATTTTGAATAAATAGGAAATATTTTTTTTTATAGATTTCTGTAAATAAACTGGAAAATTGTTTTGTTTTAATGATATGTTACCTGATTTTCAAGTCTCTTCTAAAATAGCTTTTAAGTTTTATCAGCATTTGAACCTACTTATTTTTTCGAAATTAATAATAAGAAAATCCGCTTTTAATTTTAGTTTACGAAACAGAAAAATAGGAAAAAACGACGAAAATTGAATCTTTGTGGTTAAATATCTCGGCAACGGTTTGAAATATTGAAGTGAAATTAACGGTATTTTTCTTCATTTTTTAAATAGTTTTCAATACAGTAGTAAATAGTGCGGGTCAAAAGGAAATCACCACTTTCAACCACCGATTGAAGGTGTAAGGCGGCAATAAAATCTAAAAACACTAACACCATCATAAACTAGAGCGAAAATACTTCAACAAACGTTATGTCCACTTTTTAGATATCTTGCTTCGTTTAAGAGCTATTTCAAAAGTGGCCCGTTTAAACGGGACACCCTGTAAAGTATAACCTACGCCCTATAACCACAAAAAAATCATATTAACTATAATGACAAATATCGCACGAAATAATAGACTGTATTAAGCAAACAAACCTTAGGTGTGGCAAAAGGTGTGGGGCTACCTGCCCCAGGGCCACGTCTTCCTTTACCACCGGCAGTATTTTGACTGCGTAGCTTACTATGTACAGAACTTCTTGTTTCAGTAAAATTTGATAAATCTGAAGCACCAGCATTTGCAGCGCTTCGTCCTCTTTTTCCACGACCTTTTGGCGTCCTAGCGTCCATATCACTTGTTGGTGAATCGCAAAACCTGGAAATGTATCGATTGTCTGTACATTGCGAACCAAATACCACGTATCATGCGGTTTCTTTTAAATTTCAAACAAAACAAAACAAAAAATATGCCACAGGAATGGAATTTTATACATAACTTGGATGGATTGCTAAGCTTAAGGCAATCACACAATATGCAATTAACAATTTTTTTTTTTTTTAATAGAATAAAAAACAAAATAACTAGGAGAAACCTCATGTTACGTGGTATTTGGATCACCACACATAGGGTGAATAGACCAAACTGTTTATACCTAGGTAGGGAGTACCTCATGGGAAAATTAAAAATAAAAAATTCGGTTAAAACTAGAAAATCATGAAATTGAACTTTTTGGGGATTATGCCAGGGGGTCACAAAGCGTATTATTGAAATGTTCTCTCATGCTTTTGACGTTGTAATGACTTATAACATGCTTCTTATTATGAAAATGACGTTAGGCAAAATAAGCTGTGATTTTCCTATTTGGGTTAAAAATGGGTCGTAAAAGCAGAGGAGATAACTCGCAATACCAACACATCTGACACCAGGAAAAGTGAGCTCTGGAATATGAGAAGCGTAGCGGCCGCGATCATTAGAATTCAACGTCCACCATTCTCAATACGGCCATTAGGCATTTTAAGCAAGCCTGCCATATCTGGGAAGGTTTCAAGGCAAAATTATTATATCCTACCCCAACACCTGCTTTGTACCCATTTCGTTCCAAACCTCCTCTAAAAGGTACGTGTCGGAAAGGTACCCTCAGGAATAGTATTTTTTTTACAAAAATCATTTTAAACGTGGTCTTATCTTTTATTCTACGGCAACAACAATGATTCCATTTCTTGGTTTGGAGAAAAATGGATTATACTGAGTATTCAAGAAGTATTTAAATTTATTAAATGAGCACAAAACCGATTAAAATGTAAAGAAAAGCAATGCAGACAAAATAAACGAAACACAAAACAGCTTAAGCTCTTAATTTAGACATTCTGACCAAAGGTGCTGTAATCTAATCTTTTCATAACCTACATGGAAATCCATGTACACTGTCTCACCCTCGATTGAAATCTCACGAGTACTTCTACATGGAAATCCATGGATACTGCCGCACCTCTATAGAAGAACACTCAACTTCTACATTTAAATCCATAATCACATCCTCACCCACTATAGAAATCCACTCAGAATTTCTACATGGAAATCCATGGGCCTCACCATCATACAAATCCACTTAAAACTTCACACATCGAAATCCATGCATACTACCTCAAACTCTATAAAAATCTACTTAGTAATTTCTAAATGGAAATCCAATAACATGTTGCCTCATCCTGTATTAATGTCACTCACTACATCACCCTCTATAGAAATCCATCCAGAACTTCTACACTGAAAACTTACCAACCTCTGTTGCAATTATAACCTTTTTTTAGAAATTGCATATCTGGGAAGGTTTCAAGGCAAAATTATTTATCCTACCCCAACACCTGGTTTGTACCCATTTCGTTCCAAACCTCCTCTAAAAGGTACGTGTCGGATTCTCCTCCATCTACATCAAGCAACGGCAGCCTAATCATAGTACTGAGTGTCTTTTGGCTCACACAGATGGTGGTAATTGCCCTCGATAGTCCTTAGCCTGCCTCAGTGTAGGAATGATGCCAGAGCAATAGTCTCTAGACAATCCAATTATGATAGACCACAGTCATAATTGAACATGTAATAGAGCACACAAATTCTGTATTTACAAGATAGCCCCTGAAGAAGACAAACAATGTTTGTCGAAACGTCGGGCCATTAATAAAAAACACTTAAAATTTTTTTTAGTGTTTTTCTTATGATACCCCCGGCCGATCAGCCAACTAAGAGATACTTCTCTAGACAATCTTTGCTAAATTGTCGGTCAACTTATTTTACTACCTTCCGTATTCGCATGCCCAGCCACCCGAAAGAAGAAGGGTTATTATGTCTTCCCAAGTCGATGATGACTTAGTCGAGGACAACTTTGCCCCCACGGTAATCGAACCCTGAATTCTCGCACGAAAGGCGAGTGCGCTAGCCACTAGACCAACTCGTGAGGACCCTCAATGCTTTAAAGGGGGCTTAAATATTACATCCTGGCAAAAGAAGATCATTTATTCAAGAAAGGTCAATGTCAAGTTTTGGGATCTGAGGGGCGCAGCCCTCGAGCTAGATAATAAAGCAGGATTTAAATTCTCTATTTTGTTGAACGAAATAAAGGATTATCTATTTTGAAAGATCTCTCCCCACAAATGCAAGGCTGCTATGGTACCTAGGTGGCGCCCAGTCATGTCTGGTGCAGTCCAAAAGTGTCCCAACGTAGGTTTTGCCCCTCCAGGTTACGTTCACCACAAGGACACCTGGAACACAAATTTATCAATTAAAAAAAAAGAAGGGGCAAGTTAATGAAAAATCTGGTGTGAAACACTCACACGACTTTCTCTTACCAAAATGACCAATTTTATCTGAACTTCGATTTTTTTTTTCAGAACTGTACATAAATATTGTTATTGTAAAATGGATGTTGAGGTTCGGTCACAGAAAAAAAAATCTGTTTTCAAATTTTCACTGACTTTTCGACAAATTTATTGCCTTCTTAGGGGCAAACATTTGAATTTCTTAAAACAACGTGTTCGACTAAACTTCCGGTTGACAGATTTTGTTCTTTTTATCGGAATATCAAGTTTGCTCAAATAGAAATATGCCCAATATAGGGGGGGGGGATCAAATTGAGAAGATTTTTTTTATGATACGAACCTTCAGTTTCATGCCATACGATGCCTTCCAAAGTGACTGAAGTGCCTGGTTCACATGGACCCAAACAGTCTGGTTCCGTTATCGTTCCTACGCTGGTACCCACGCATACATCCACCAGTTCCTGTAATATAATATATATTTTTTATATATAGAAAAATCTGTTGTGAAACACTCACAGCAGTCTTTGAAAACGTTATTTATTTACAACCAGGGGACTTGAATAACATGTACTTCTGGTGAAAATTCAATTTCCAAAGTACGACGCGATTGTAATATTACTTCTTATGGTAGTTAAGAGGAAGTGAAAAATGTATAAGAAATCACCTTGGACTGTAGTGGAAGCGTTGGGGGAGGTCCACCGGTATCAGGCTGCGGAGATTGTGCCTGTCCAGTCACAAGACTAGTAGCGCCAGTTGTGGTGGCCACTTGAGCACCAACTGACTGGCCGGTTTGTACTGTTTGGACCGGAGTAAGGCCAGGCGCCGCCGGATGTAACGGTGGTGGTGGTGATGCTGGTACTACGGCGCCGACAAGTAGTGGTGGCGGACCGAGGGGCGTCGTGACCCCAGCTGCTGTAGTACTGCTGCTGGGTGTAACTGGACCGCCGCCGCTTGGCGCCCCATGAGGCCCACTATTTGTCCCGCCTCCACTTGCCACCACTCCTGTTGATTTACTTTTCTTTGGTTGTGCTTGCGGTTGCTGCTGAAATTTCAAAAAAAAAGAAAAAGATGATATGAAACACTCACACAACTTGCTCTTACTCCTCTTAGTACAATTACATATAAAATTGGAGGACTAGTGCCAGCCTACCAACCCAGGCAGGTAGAGAATGATTACAACATTGCAGAAAGACTGCAATGGAATAATACAACAATAATACAGAATAATACAGTAAAACAGAATAATACAGAAATAATACAGTAAAATCAAATTTGAATAGGATTTCTGTTGAAGACGACAATTGGTTATCCAATCGTACGATACCCCAAAATTTCAATTTATAGAAATTAAAAAAAAAAAAAAAAAAAAAAGGTAATGCCTATTTTTTTTAGGCGGGCTTAACGTCCAACTACCAAATTAGGTGTCGTGGACAGGGGCGGAAGCACCTACTTTACTATTAACATTTTTTAAACAAATATAAAATTGAGCAGTTATACGCTGGACTCGAACTGGGGTCCTCCCACTTACAAGTCCATGCTCATAACCACTACACCAACACCCGCCCCCGTTTATAGAAATTAATTTATTATTTATTATTAATTATTAAACATATGATTAAAATGTGTCGGTGTCGTTACAAATTACATTATATTACACTTTTCACCCAATCACCCTCTTATAATATATTTTCAATGTTAAAAATTATAAAGATTTTAAATTTTATTTTCAAAAAAATGTATTTGAATATTATGGTCATGTATATGTAGTTATTGCATTCGATAGTCGGATTAATTGTTAGGGGTTGCGGCAGACCGATTAGCCAAGGAAGAGATGCAGATGGTCCCTCCATCCCAGCCTTTGGAGTTCTCATCTGCCAAGAACTTCATTAAGTTGAACGTAAACAAAAGATGGGCAGAAATTTTTAATGAGCATGCATCTGGTGAGAACTGGGAGTTGCTTCAATTTGATAGGATCCCTGCCTATTTGCCAAAAGCGGTAGGAGTAGCTGCCTTTCGCAAGACCACAGGCCATGGGTATCTGCAGAAACATCTGCACAGGACAGGAGTCGCTGCCTCCCCTCTCTGTCCGTTATGCCACTTAAACGTCGTAATGATAGCGGAGCCTTAGCTCTCTGTCTAAGACTTGCTGACACCCCCCTCACATCTACAGATACTAGTTGCTTGAGGCAAGCAACGCTATATTGGGCTACTCGCCGAAGAATGGCCAAAAGGATGGAGGCGGGCGTTGGTTAAAAAAAAAAATTCAATACAACGCTAAAATGGCTTATAAAAATAAGATTATTGCACGATTTAAAAAAAAACACTAATACATGAAGAAATATGCCACTGAATTATAATTGTCACGTACAATATATTATATATTTCTCTTCTATTGTTGGCAACGCAACAGGAGCAAGACCTCTCTGCCGCAAGTGTGGTCGATAGTCTGAAACACCGGCTCATGTGTTCGGTAAATATCCGACTAATATGCTCTTCGTTACACGCCGACACTACAACGTCAAGAAGAACAGGATTCACGGCATTGCTCCACAGCCAGCGATTATAAATGTTATGACGAAGTTTATTGCATAAATTCAGATGGTTCAACCACATATGCAGATATCGTCGCCTTCTATAACCGAAACAATAAAGCACTTTTTATCGATCCCTACTATAAGGTTCGAGTCCAACGATCCAGTATAGGCGGAGAAAGTAAACCTAGAAAAGAGGAAAATATACGAGAAGTGTATCTATCCCCTACTTAAAGGAGAAATTCCTCGAACAACATGGAGAGAAGCAATATCAAGTTAGGGGACTTTGGTTCGGTTCAAGAGGTACAATCTCTATTTAAGTCTTCTTCTTTCTTAATCTAAATCTCTCCTACCTCGCGGTATAGAGATTCTACCTCGAAGTAAACGAAATTTTAGATAAGGAAGACTTATTTAAGTAAAAATTGACTGGTTTCCCCCGAGGCATTGCAGACTCAGGGGGCACCTAAAAAACCTGGGTCTAGAATACAGAATGCATCTGTAGGTTCAGTGGTGGGAGAAGAAGATGGAGGAGACCTGAATACACCTCCTGGACATACTCCAGAGAAGATTTGGAAGCCTGGGTAGTTACCAGGTGGGACTCCCAAATCCAGAAAGGTTCCTCAGAGATCTTAATCTGGAAGGGGCGCTGCTGTAGGGTGGCAGTGCACTGTACCACAAGATATAATTTTTTTTTTTAAATTGTACAAAGAAAATCGTTGCGAGCCATTTTCAAAAGAAAATCGAGAAAAACTAGAAAAAAAAATTCAGTATGACTGTAAAATTTGGTGTCAGACGCTATGGTAGTAAACTAAACGGAATATCAAATTTAGGCTCCTTGCGATTATTGTTTTGGAGATGTTTTCTTTACAAAACTATCTCCATAAGTTCAAGGCATCTCAATAAAAGTTCAGTGACATCCTTGCAGTCCCCAATAATAATTAAAAAAATTCAAGATATACTTACGAGAAGTTGGTGGGATTGATCGGTGGCCTGAACAGCCGGTACAGACTGTTGCTGCGTCGAACCACTAACTGGATAAGTGACAACCCTCACCAAGCCGTTTACATTTTCCTTCCCATTGTTGTTGGCATTGCCACTAGCCGTTGATGTACCACTTGTTACACTTTTTTCATTTCCAGTACCGCTTCCGCTATGTTTCTTCTCTCGCCTATGTGACGAGGAACCCCTTTTAGCTCCACCATGACCTCCTGTCTGCCGCTCACCATTCTCACCACTTTTAACAATTTCATGTTTAGTACCAGGTTTGGTCCGTTTGATCTTCATTTTCAACCCCTACACAATGGATAACAAAAAACAAATCTGGTGTGAAACACTCAAAACGAATTTCTCTGCATTGCATTGGTGTCAACCTTACAACCAGTGCCGCTAAATATTAATTTATAATGTTTTAATTAGTAATTACTTAAATAATATTAACACACGCACAAACATATTATAACCGTTACAATTTTATGTCTAATTTTATTAGAGAACCATATATGTTACTATTTATAATGCATATATAATTAAAAAAGATCTCTTTATATAAAAGATCAAAAAATTCTTTTCTTTAGTCTCTTATATTTATTGCACTCCATGATTGTGTATTCCAAGACTATTAAACTCATAATGCAATGTTTCTTAATGTAGTGCAGTATTATGTAATATGATGCATACATAAAATAAAACTCCTCCTTCAAATAGGGTTAGAAAAAACAAGTTTTAAAAAGAGACTATGGTTGCCTGAAAATAATTTATGTTGTGTTTTAGAATGTTCTCAAATTATTTAAAAAATGTGATTACTTTAAAAGAAAGGGTAATTTTCCTAGCCATGAGGTTAATATATCTTGTCTATGTAATAACTTTTGCTGAAGTAATAAGAAATAAAACGAAAAGCTTGAACGTAAAATCCAGTTTTTAAAGCTATTATTTAAACCTCATACAAAAAATGTGATTACTTTAAAAGAAAGGGTAATTTTCCTAGCCATGAGGTTAATATATCTTGTCTATGTAATAACTTTTGCTGAAGTAATAAGAAATAAAACGAAAAGCTTGAACGTAAAATCCAGTTTTTAAAGCTATTATTTAAACCTCATACTACACACTGATCTACACTACAATAATCTACCGTCTGAAATAGAATAAAACAACAAAATTCGGAATTGGCCATAGTCGAAAACGATTGGGACCTTAAATATTTAAAAAAAAAAAAAATCTTAAAACTAAATCAATTAATCTAATTATTGAAATAACATCAAGATTAGGAATGAAAATAAAACAGAATGGTAAAAAATTGATGTTGGACATGTACCAAATAGTGTATAAATGTACCCACATTACATAATGTGTTTTTTTTTTAATGTAATCGTTTTAATCAAAAATTCTAAAAATTGCAAAAATAAATCTGCTTATACATTCTATGGTGATAATTATTCTAGCGAATAAGCTGCAACAAAACCTAACCTTAAATTAAATTGCATTAATTGTTGAGTTAAAAAAACAAATTAATTTAAAAAAATTCGTAAGAAAATGGATACAAGAATATTCTGCAACTTTCAGCAAAAAAAAAAATTATCGCTATTTATTCATTATTAGTTTCTAGAAAACAACGAAACATAAATTATAGAGATACATTCAGAGTTAAAATAATAGCTGCAACCCCTCAAAACTTGATTAGTTCTGGTTTTTATTCAAATTCGTTATAATTTTAAATAAAAAAAATTAATTCTTCATCAAGTGCATCTATTTTCTGTATGAGTGCAGCAGTTATGGGCATACTTCAGTCATGAACCTACTGAATCTTCATATCATCTGATGAAGATTCAGTAGGTTTTGGTAGAAAATTATACAGATTTTAAATATTTCTGTCAAATTAATTAATTTGTTAAATGTAATTTGATAACGAAAAAATTCTTACGAAAGTAATTTAACCTCAGTCTATAGAGTTAAGGTGTAATTTTTTTTCTAATCTAAGGCGCGTCAACATCTATGGTCATTGGCGCCCGGAGCCTTCTCATTGTACTGCCGGCCTCCGGACAGTGTTCTCTCGTTACAGACAATACTGTCCATCACCGGACAGTGAGCTGTAGAGGCTCCTAGGAAGAAAAAATCTAAGGGTAGCACAGCTGGGCTCGAACCTGGGTCCTCCGCGTGGGAGTCCAGTAAGCTAACCACTTAGCTATTCTAGCTATTCCCTTCCTTGTTAAGGTGTAATTATTTCAGAAAAAAAGCGTAATTGATTTTTGACATCTAACTAATGAACATGGATTATTAATTAATCATTATTAATTTTTGTGATAATTAAAATGGGTGGTTCTATTAATTTAAAAAAATGAAAAAATCATTTCACTACCAGGCACAGTATCATATATAAGGCACAGCTCGTAAAACCTATGTATATTCGTACTTTAACCTCTGTGTTACCTTCCTTTTCTTTTACCTGGAGCTTGTTTACAATTCTTGTGTTTTATACATATTTCTGTATAAATTTTATTGTGATGGCGTATAATAAAAAGAATTTAACAGATGATACCACATTTGTGTTTCGGGCTCTCGAGTTTAAAAGTTCAGTTACTAGTATCTATTTCCATTACAACTCTTTATACAACAAATTTCTACATAACTTTCAGGGAGTAGAAATAATTTTAGTTTTTAATTTTTTTTTTTGTTAATTATATTCTGTTCATTTAATTTTGTTAAATAAGTGGATGGGTCTGCAGGTATTTTATCCATCGTAGCAATGCATATTCCTTTTATTCCTGGCAGGTTTCGGATTTTCCATCTATCGTCAGAACAAATTCACTACGTGTAGAGAGTTCACTTCAACACAATGTTTCTGTTACAACTCAACACTTGTTGGTTATAATTTTATTTATGGTTTGTATATATTGGGTCATTTATGGGAGATTCCCCAAGGGGATATGAGAAATGTGCTACCTGTTAAGGATAATTTATGACAATTGTAGTATCTACAGAGAAAGAAAATATAGGTTACTGCAGATATTTAATTTACTCTCCCTCAGTGGCAAGAATAAGACGGACAAAAAAAAAAAAAAAAGGAAATAATAGGAAACTCCATAGTTCAAATCAAGGAAAAAATATATCCTAAGTTTCGATAATTGATAAAGGTCCTTATGTGGTTTTCATGGAAGGTAGGTACTGGAACGGTATAGGTCGGCTCCATCCCATGGTCCTGGGATAAACTGAAATATATAACAGTCATCCAGAAAATAAATAAAAAATTATCAGTAGTGTTAAAAAAAAGAAAGGATATTCAGTCGTCTCTTATGGACCTGTCATGCTGATTAAAGTGAGACGGTTTTCACCGGAAGATTGTTAAGTAAGGCCAAAACTACTAAATTTGTGCCAACTCTAAACAGTTTTACTAAAATTTTAGAGGTCAGGCCTTGCCTGATTTACGTCACTTTGCTCTCTACGTTAGATGCCCGGTAGAATCTTATATTCAAAAAATTAATCAATGTTTTATTTTTTTAGTTTTGCTTACAAAACATACACACACCCACACACAACACAAACGGCTAAAAAAAATACTTTTTCTGATTCAGGGGATCTCAAAACGTGAAATCTCGATATCGGAAATTTGACATGATTGCAATGCTTCCTGTTAAAGCAGTAAGAATTAAAAAAAACTGAAATTAGATTATGCTATATAATATTAACATCGATAAGTTCAAAATGTCGCCTGGTTCATATGGCCCAAAACCAAAGTCTATATTTTTGAAATAGAATAATTGTAATATTGCAACTATCTTTTGTTTCGAGCTCTGAACTATTTTAAAAAAATACGAGATCTGAAAAACCTTGCCTAGCCAAATATACACAAAGCCAATAAAACTGTTTATAAAAAAAGTTAAAATTAAAACATAATATAAACAAAGTTTATGTAAACAAATATACGAAAATGACCCCTATTGTTTGTCTCCCACAGATACAATTTTGTTTATAGCATAATATTTTAATGATTTCTCAAGTAACATGGGGCAATTTTAGCAAGATATTAATTATATATTTCATTTTTATTCAATTAGTTAAATGACAAAGAATTAAGTGTGAAACACTCACACGCCCTTTTTCATTTTATTATTTATACAAATATTTATTACCTATCACATATGACTGGAAATTTATAATAATTGTGCAACTTCCGATAAATCCTATTTTACTTTAAATACGAAATTGTGGCCACACATTAAATTCTTATTAATATTATATAGACAATCGGAACCATATAATATACTAGAAATGGCATTTTAGAAGAAAGACCCCCACTCCCCCATATAATTAAATTATTCGATAAAATGTTTTTGCGATTTTCCATTTTTTTTTTTTTAGTTATACTGACAAACACATTCGTTTTGAGGTCTCCTGAGTTCAAAAAAGTGGTCTGTGTGTATTTGGACAGCATATCTCAAAAATGTCGCAGAATGGTTAAACTTCATATTTTGTTAAGTACTACCAGGAGATCTGAGAATAAGCTTTTCGTAAAAAAAAACGTTCAAACCGGAAGTGCGTTTTCACACTAAAAAATATTTTTCACTTTTCTGCTATTTTCACTAAAACGGGCTCCAAAGATTTTCTTTAAACTAAGAATATGAAACTACACATCATCATAAAGAGAGCTCTACAATTTTTATTTGAAATATTTTTCCAGGTAAACTCATTTAAGGGAGCTTTATAAGAAAAAGGGGTAGGATTTATGTTTTCTACTAAAGTGCTATTCATATTTGATTATATACAATTCCTATCATCTAATTATTATTATTATTATTCACAAAAGGGGAGGGCAAACCCTACGCTATCCAAAGCCTTCCAGGGCCCATATAGCTACCCCTAAAGAATAATAACCACTGGGACTAGAACGAAAATCCAGGCCCAAGTTTTAACCATCTAAGTTTCACCACAGACCGAACAAATCGGACCAAAACCTTAAGATCCTCTACCGATATCCTATTCCGGCCGAAGGTCCTAAACCTAATCTCCTCACAACCCAAAAAAATCAGTCATCAGCTGCATGGGTGTTTCCTCCTCAGTCACACAGACTCTACAAAAGGGGTCAGGCATGAATCCCCATTGTATAGAGATGTCTCCTTAAACCACAATGCCCAGTTAGGAATCCAACCACATGCCTGAGGGAGGTCCGTGAAAGACATCGGACCCCGCTACTCAAAGCTCCATTCGGGCCCCCAATGAGCATCCATAAGGATGAGTGCTGTGAGGTCATCCACGTCTGAAAGCCCGACAAACATGTGCCAGAAGACACACCAACAGCAGGCTCTGGACCAATGAAAGGGAGAGAGACACCTAATTTGGCAACCTATCCACCTCCTCATTCCCAAAGATTCCCATATGACCTGGAACCCAGACCAGAAGCACATCCTTTAATGAAGAAAGATCTTCCAGTCTTTTAGAACATTCCAACACCAATCTGGAAGTGAAGACACATGAATTAAGCGCCTTCAACGCAGCCTGGCTGTCCGAGCAGATACAAACACCTTTTAAATTAGTGTTACTCACCGTCTCATCCAAAATACAGCAAAGAATTGCATAAACCTCAGCCTGGAAAACGGCAGCCCACTCACCATGAGGCGCTACCAAATAATCTCAAAATAGACCCTACCATCCATCCTGGAACATCCGTGTAGCATCGGAGATAGTTCTCAAGAATCACACCAGACGGACCCAGGGTTAACCAATCTTCCCTAGAAGGCAACCTAACCCTATAGGAATGACCAAAGATAAAAGTCTTCAAACTCCTATCAGAAGGGAAACCTGTAATGGGAATCCTTAAAAGCATCTCACGATTAATGGTAGAATGACCATATCGCTTACCCTGCCAAAAACCTGCCTGTTTAATTCTATAACAGGCTTTCATTGCCTGGTTTTTCACCTCCACAAAGAGAGGTGGAATCCCTAACAAAGTCTCCATAGATGCAGTCGGTGTAGTCCGAAACGCACCAGTCACCGCCAGACAAGCCAAACGTTGGATTTCTTCCAACAGCTGCCTAGCGGATCGTGTTTCAATGCGACGCCACCATACCAAAGCCGCATATACAATCTAGGTTTAATGACCATGCAATAAATCCAGAACATCATCTTGGGAGTGATCCCCCAGTTCTTACCCACAACTCTTCGACATTGCCAAAAGGAGATTATCGCCTTTTGATATTGTGTCTTAACATGTACCGACCAGTTCAATTTACTGTCGAGAACTACTCCAAGGAACTTCACCGATTTGCTAACCTGTATGGAAGTACCTAACAATCTAGGAGGTGTAAAACCTACTATCTTCCTTCTATGAGTAAATAGAATTGCCTGGGTCTTAATAGGATTTAGAAAGACCCTTATCCTGTGTCCAATAATATACCATGTTAAGGGCGCTTTGCATTAGGTCCGAAATAGTGGACAAACAGCGCCCTAACAATAAAATTACACCATCATCGGCATATGCTTGCACATAAAATCCCGATGAATTCATCCTAACCAAAAGGTCATCCATGACGACGCACCACAACTTTGGACAACCCCCTTGAGGGCACCCTCTCCCCGCTTGTACTATCATGGTGCGCCCGCCAAGGGAAGCCTGTATAACCCTACTCCTAAGATAGACACCTATCCAATTGATTAAGACGGGATGTATACCTTTTCGTACCAAGGCATCTTCGAGAGCATCAAACGATACTCTGTCAAATGCCCCCTCAACATCAAAGAAACACCCTAGGGTATATTCTTTTATTTCCAAAGCAGATTCTATCCTTCCGACGAGGCAATGTAATGCAGTCTCTGTCGACTTGCCCACAATATAAGCATGTTGGTTAGGATGGAGTGGATGATCCCTTAATGGGCCATCTGTAATATATCTATCCACTAACTTTTCCAGAGTTTTCAAGAGGAAAGACATAAGACTAATGGGTCTAAATGCCTTGGGGTCAGAGTAGTCGTTTCTTCCCGGCTTGGGAATAAAGACTACCCTTACATCTCTCCATAATGTTGGTACATAACCAAACATCAAACATCCTTTAAAAATTCTTAACAATACCTTCGTCAGCACGTCCCCACCATTTTGCAACAGACAAGGATAAATCCCGTCCGGTCCAGGTGACTTGAAAGGTGAGAAACTTTGTACTGCCCAACTGACTCTATCATGTGTGACTACCTCATCTAAGGTGGATACATTTTCAGGGTCCCATCTCCTTCCACCCACCAAAGACGAAGCAGCATTTAAACCAATATTATCCGGGAAGTGAGTATCAAGCAAAAGCTGCAGTGTCTCCCCTTCCCCCTGTGAAGGAACCATCAGAGTATCGTAGGGTACCTAACTGACTGTCCTATCCTTACTAAGAATCCGTACCAATCTAGATGATTCCTGGAACGAATTTATATCCTCACAAAAGGATCTCCAGGAATTCCTCTTGGCTCTCCTCAGAGCATATTTATATGCTCTTTTAATACTGTTATAACTATCCCATGATTCCGAAGAATCAGCCAGGACAGCTTTCCTGTATGAGCCCCTTACCTGTCTCCTTAGTTATTCCAACGAAGAGGACCACCAGGGGTTCTTACTACCCTTAACCACCTTGGGAAGACAGGACTCCTCGAATGAAGATCTTATGTGTTCATGAAGAATACTAGCCTCCCTTTCCAATTCCTCTATACCATCAGGGGCTTCTGATTGGATAGTCAGTTTATCTTCAATAATTCTAGAATATAAACCCCAATCCGCCCTCCTAGGATTCCTATAACTAGCCAGGGTAATTGGATCAATCCCCAGACTAAACCTAATCATCCTGTATCGGAGATGGAAGCCTCAGGACTCACCCTCCAATCCTTAATCAGACCACTAAAATTCCTATCATCTAAAAAAAGATTAATTTAAAAAAATCTGGTGTGAAACACTCATACAACTTTCTCTTACTCCTGATTTCAAAATTATAATTGACAAATTTTATAGTTTGTGTGCCAAACTTAATGAAATCGTCGAAAACTGAAAACACTGTTCAGTAAAAGCGCACTTCCGGTTTACTAATTTTCTTGAAACACGGAATTTTGGCCATCTATTTATTAGTCTATTATTTAAGTTAGTTTGGCCATCTATCTATTAAGTTAGTTTGGATGATAGAATTGTATAATCAACTATAATAGCACTTTAGAGAAAAACCTACCCCCAACCCTTCCCCCAAAAGTGCCCTTGAATGAATTTTCCCGGAGAAATGTTTCAAATAAAAGTTGTAGCTCTTTGTATGTGTAGTTGATATACCAAGTTTAAAGAAAATCTTCGGAGCCATTTTTGAGAAAATCGCAAAAATATAAAAAAAAAAAAACTGGTAAACTGGTACTTCCGGTTGAGGAATTTTGACAGATAACGTACTGTCAGATCCCACGGTGATACCTAAACGGAATATTAAGTTTCAACTTTCTATGGTTTTTCGTTTTTGAGCTATGCTGTTCACATACAGACACACACACACACACATACCATTTGCTAAAAACCACTTTTTTGGACTCAGGGGACCTCAAAACGGATATTTCCGGTGAAAACTCGATATCGAAAATTTGACACGATTACAATACTTCCTCTTACTAGGAGTAAGAGAAAGTAATAAATAGATTGCCAAAATTTTGAGTTTCAAGAAAATTAGCAAAAAAACAAAAAACAGGTGCGTTTTTTACTGAACTTTTTTTTTGGTTTTTTTTTCGCGATTTTCTCTACAAACAATACCCCCTGGACGAATTTTATCATAATTTGTTTTTTTACAATTACATTTTTAAATACATTTATTTCAAATACAATTTTGTAAATTGCAGTAAGAATATTACATGTAATATAAGACGATAAGTTTAACCTATTAGAACAATGTGACCAGTAAAGGGTTTGTTTTGTTCACTCACACGATTTTATCTTACTTCAATTAATACAAGTTAATCTCTTTAAAATACAATGCTTACAAACGTATAACTGAGCTGGCCATAAAAAAAAAAACAGGTGGTCGGGGTTTTATATATAACCAAAAAAGCTTATAGCTAGAGCAAGTTAAATTTAAACCTAACTGATAAGCCCCCAAATCCTCTTTTAAATCAATTTTTTTTTTAAATAAAAGTGATAGGTTTATTATATTTGCGCTATTAGTATTCCAAATTTAAAAGAAATCTTTATAATAATCATCATATTCGAAAAGCTCCCCCAACCCCACCCCAAAATTCAAAAACCTATTCTTGTAACGTCAAACTTATGGTAAAAATCGATGATTCTTTAAATCTGAAATTCTAGTAATGCTTCTTCTCAAATGTATATTCTTAGAGCCCCCCCCCCCCCCAAATAATTTCAAATAAGAGTATGTGTACAAAATAATAATCAAAGTTTAGGGCAAAAAAATGACACGTTCAAAATTGCACACAAAATAATATTCAGTAAAGTCTAGGATTTCTCTTCTCAGCTGATGGATTTTGCCCTCCCACCTCCCCCAAAATCCTTTGTATTAGATGCGGTGCTTGGTAATAGTTAAGCAGGAATGCCAACTTTTAGCTTCCTAAGATTTTTCGTTTCTATTATATATTCTGTTCACATACACACACAACATTCGCGAAAAACATTTCTTTTTTTCGAACACAGTGGACCTCAAAAAATATATTTCTGGTGAAAATCCAATGTCTTAACTGGGTGTAAGAGTAAATAAAAATAATAACATAAATTAAGCTAAAAATACTTAAATTATAAAACAATTTTGAGAAAAATAAAGATACTTACTTCTATCTGAATAAAATACATTGAGCAATCTCAGTAGACTGTTTAAAGTCTTCTTATAGAACAAGTTAATATTCATCCATTTGAATTATAACTAAATAACATCTAATGCGAATAATAAATACGAGTTTGTCTTGGAGCAGAAAAACACAGACGAGTTTGCGCATGAGCAGAAAAAATAAGTTTATCCCCACTCTTGCAGGATAGTGATGGAATATTGTTTCGACTATCCTCTCCCAGTATTTATTATTATTATTATTTTTAATTAACGATTTTTAGTTTAAAAGACTGAAAAATTAATGCTAGCAAATTGACATCTCGATTTAACCGGATTTATATGATTTGTGTGGACATTAAATGTATCGCGCAAAAGGTAATTGCGGTTTCGTGGTAAACCAACGATTGAAAATAACTTTTTTAATGAATGGTGTTTTAGCAGCGATACGAGGTTGATGTGAGATAAAAATTGGGATGTATAGAAGTTAGAAATGGCCCTTATCTATGGCGCAACAGACCATCATAAAGGGGACCAAGGCTTGCCAGGTAAGCATTAATTATTCCTAAGATACGTTACACTTTTGTTCAATACGGCAAAGGGTTCTCTCTCTCTCATATATCAAATAAACCGAGCCTCTGTTGGTGTGTTTTCTGGCACATGTCTGTCGGGCTTCCAGACATGGATGACCTCAGAGCACTCATCCTTATGAATGAGCAGTCTAAGATGCTCATTGGGGGTCCGAACGGAGCTTTGAGCAGGGGGGTCCGGTGTCTTTCACGGACCTCTCTCAGGCATCTGGTTGGCTTCCTCACTGGGCATTGTGGTTTAAGGAGACATCTCTATACAATGGGACTCATGCCTGACCCCTTTTGTAAAGTTTATGAGTCGGAGGAGGAAACACCCACGCATCTTATGACGGATTGTTTGTGTTGTGAGGAGATTAGGATTAGGACCTTCGGATATCGGTAGAGGATCTTAAGCTATGTCCTTTTAAAGTTTTGGTCCGATTTGTTCGGTCTGTGGTGAAACTTAGATGGGTAAAACCTGGGCCTGGACTTTTGTTCCAGACCCAGTAGTTGTTATTCTTTAGGGGTAGCTTATGGGCCCAGGGAAGCTTTGGATAGCGTTGGGTTTCGCCCTCCCCTTTCTTGAATAATAATAATAATATATCAAATAAATATCTCTTTAAATTTGATTAAGCATGTGTAATTTGGTATAATAATTAAAACACCGTCTTATTTTAAAGTGAGCTGTGATAAAAAGGAGATTTCACGGCAAATTCATAGACGGCGCGATTTTTACAAAGATTTGCTTATAAACCTCGATTTATAATGTTGGAATACGGTAAACATACGGTAATTTAAGATGGGCGGAGGAAAGAGCCAGCGCTCCTTTCTCTTCCAAGGTTCATTGCAACCACATGGGCGAAACGTCGGTTTTTTAGGGCAAACCAATGTGACACGGTTCCTAAACCCGGAGGAAACTCAAGTGTTTTTTTTTCTTTAAAAAAGTATGTTATGAAGAAATCTGGTGCGGGTTCGGTCATGCTTAAAAAAAAAAGCTTCAATTATGCATGCCATCGTTTCCTGTCTGTTTAAAGACAGTTTCCTCTCTTTATCGAGGCTTTACTATATAGATAGTCTTGAAAGATGTATAAAAAGTTTTGTAAATGATTTAATATAAGCAACTAAGTAACCTTTATTTTATTCTTTGTAAAAATCAATAAAAATGTTTAAAGAAGAAAAGAATTGCTAAAACAAGAAAAGTCCATATTGCAAAGCGTCCATTATAATTAATGTTAAGCTTGGGCCATAAATTGACCCATTTGACCACTTGGAAGTTATTTGTAAAAATAAGTAATAAAAAACAAGTAATAACCTTGTCGACAGTGGCCTGGTGCTCGACGGCCGGCGAGTGCATCTTGGCCTGGGCTGGTTTGGGCGCGGCCATCCCACCACCGCCTCCACTCCCGTCACCAACTCCTGTTTTTTCTATATCCGCATCAAGGTCAATAATCAGATCACCTATCCCTACGTCCCATTCGTTATCATCATACTCGACAAAGTTGGCAGCCGTCGTTGTCTGCGCTGGTTGTGTTCCCTGGCCCGAGGACGTCTCCCTCATTGGGACGGCCATCGCATCCCGCTCCCACACCCCGTCGCCCTCCCACTCCTCATCTTACAACACCTGTTAACATAAAAATAAAAACAATTAACAAATAATACAATAAATTTAAAAAAAATGACAAAATCTGGTAAGTAACAATCACACGACTTTCTCATACTGTGATTTACATAGTAACTGATGTAAAGTCCATAAAACGATGGTGTAGAACGGTAGATCTTTCAGTCAATCCTTATAAAACTACTCTGGAAATAGAGAGTTATACTGACAGTCTTTGGTGAACTTCAATAAAGTGGGACTTCCTGATTGATAGATTTTGCTCGAAATCTTCGTGTCTAATGCGCTGGTAATACCTAAACGGAATTCCAAGTTTGATATTTCTGCGGCTTTTTCGTTTTTGAAATATTAGTTCAGATATTCCACGTGTACAAAGCATTCGCCAAAAAAAATTTTTTTTCGTACTCAAGGGACCTCATTTCAAAATACGTACTTATTTCCGGTGAAAAAGTAATTTCGCAAATCTAGCACGATCGCAATACTTCCATATTACTAGGAGTAAGTATTGCAATCGTATCAAATTTTCGTTTATGCTGCCTTCAGAACCGTTCATTTCTTACCTAACTAGAGAATCCCCTACCCAATTTTCCCGACGGCTGGAATGGGTGGGGACAGTATGGGCATCTCTCAAGTGACTGGCTCCGGAGAAAGCACGAACAATCTACAATCTGGAAATTAAGTCCAGATGCTAAATACAGCATTATTATTATTTTATTTATTATTTATTTTTTAATTTATTTACATACTCAGTTATGCCATATGATGGGACAGCCATATGATTATGTCGAAATTGGGTAAACATAGAAACTAAGAGACCCATTGCTTAGGAAGGAAACAGAACCATCTGGTGACAGGACTTTTCACGGGCCACGGCAGGTTCAAGAAACACTTCCACAAGATGGGCTTAATTAACTCAGAACCTTTGTGTAGATTGTGTCAGAAGGAGAAGAAAGCCTCTTACCTGCTGTTCCAATTGTGCTGTAATCGCTAGACTGTACTATGAATTCTTAGGCACATTAAGATCAAAGGAGATAATAGCGCAAAAAGAGCTGTCCGGAGAAGCCCACAACCTCATGAAGAGGGAAGGTTTCTCATTCTAGACCGACAGAGGTAGGCACAATAAGCTTCAGTGCAGTGTCTGCACTTCAGTTCACCTACTTATCTTTCGACTTCCCTATTTTAAAATTGCTTGAAGACGGCTATCGCTGGCTCGGACCCCAAAAAACGATAGTAAAGATCCTACCATGGCCAACTCGTCTGCCCCTTCATTGTCCTCTATATCCGGCATATCCGTGTACCCAGATGAGCTCCACTCTGCACCACTGATTGAGGCTATTAAGTCTTCTCCTACATTCACCCACTAACTTAGAGCACGGCTTATTCAAAGCATTAAGTGCAGCTTGACTATCAGACAATAATCCTCACCACTTTAACCTCTCTCTGCCACTATTCCACCAAGCAGCATTCAATGATACTGTAACCGGATTCTAATTTTAATTCCATAATGAGCTGATAGACAGTGCTGGTTGCTACTGTCCCTAGTTATAGTGGCTTGCAAAAAAAATAATTCATTACCGTTTGGCAGTGATCAGTGTCATACAGTTATAAATTTAATGCTGATACTCACGCTTTCCTTGCCACCTACCTAAATAATATATTTATATCTATTTGTATTTTATATTAGTTACTTAGAAGTAATAAATTCTAGTTTAAGATATTTACTTTAATTGTCTTTTAGAATTATTATTCAAATTGATTTAGCTTACTTACAATTGCTATTTTCTGTATTAATAAAGAATTTTACGTTGTTATTGATACATAGTAGAGCCTTATTTCTGCGTCAATCCTTGTGGAATTGGAGAGAGTGACAGGGAAAGATAGAGTAGAATGGAACCCGCCCTCTCACCCTGAGTAAGCCGAAAGGCAATTACGTGCCCACTTTTTGTAGATCCGGTGAGTTATAACTTATCGCGGTAGTCTTGCACTACCTGGCGCCCAACACATAAAAAAAAAAGAAGAAAAAAAATTTATCTCCCAGAACGGGTCACAAAAATTTGGCACCCATCGTGGGACCTACATTAAAGCAATATTCAATTTCGTAATTGGAGAAAAAGAAATTTGCTTTCTTTTTAAAATTCAGTAAGTTTTAGACCTGATTAACAAATATATTTAATATGAAAGAATAACGTAAAAAGACAACTACTAAAACTCGTACTCACGCACACGCTAATAATAATCTAAACATTCGATATATCTGGTCTGAATGAGTAACGTTTGCTAATACTTATTACATATATGTGTAACGGATTATTTTGTTATTGTTTAGAAAACAATATTTTTAACAAGTGACCATAAACATTCTTTAACAAAATCCACTATAAAATTAAGAAATAAAAAAATAACTATATGTTCCCCCCTTTTCTATCAAAACAAATATATCAAAATTATAACGCTTGTTAGAAGTTAAGGTTGTTTTTTTATTAAAATTCAAAAGCAGGAGAATTTTATTTTATATTTCCTTTAAGGATGCTATGTGTCAATCCCTAGGGAGAAGAAAGAGATTTAAACTTAATCATAATTAATTAGAATTATTATTTATTAGATATTTAATTATTATATTTTAATTATTAAAAATCACCAACTAGAGTTTTCTCTCCTCTTAACTTCAAGAAAAATTAGTTATGCTGTTTTGTAAGATATACCAAGGTTCTGAACACTTATCTTTCACTTTGACTTATCGTTAAATAAATGAGTACATCTTCCGATGACGCCGATGCAGAGGATTATAAACCTACTACTCCTAAGTCCTCCCACACTTCGCCTGAGTTGGCTATACCAGTTGAGTAAAACAGAACTAAGATCGCTTCTTAAAACATATAAACTCCCTTCTCAAGGAGGAATATGGACATGAGCTTGTTTCCGAAACTTTTTTATAAACCATCCAGAATTGAACCTTCTGCCCCTTCGACTAGTCAAATGTTACCACCCCAAATGTATTTCCCTTTAGCATACTTAGTATCAACATGGAATTTGAAATTTGATGATACATCCAAATTAAGTGCTATAGATTTTCTTTGTCGAATCAAGGAGAAGAAAAAGGCGTTTTAAATCTCAGATTCCGATCTGTTCACTTGTTTACCTGAGTTATTGGAAGGAACTCCTCTTAATTGGTATAGACTTAATAATATCTTATGGCAGAATTGGACCGACTATGAGCGAGATTTCCGATCCACATTTTTCCCGTCAAATTATCAGGAAAAATTAATGCGAGAAATAGACAGAAGAACGCAGGGTGAATTTGAAAAAGTCTCTGATTTCATTATGGGTATGCGTACATTAATATCTAAATTAGATAATCACCAACAGAGGCGGGACAAATTTCAAAAATTTATAATAAACTTCTTCCAGCGTACCAAATGTATTTCCGACGTTCTGAGATTACTTCCCTAAATGAATTAGTATGAAGTTGGGTGAAGAATCGCATTTAGAGCGGGCCAAAACATTCCGACCTCCCCCTCCTAAAGAACACACTCTCATACCCGAGGCCGCATATCAGCCTCCGATAGATAAAGGAAAGAAACCCATATCTCACGAATCACCTGAACGTAAACATGTTACATTTCGGGGAAATCCAACCCCAAAAGAGAAAGTTAATTCTATTAATTCAATTTCAAACGTTAACTCGTCGGCTAAAGCTAAATCTAAACCTAAATTACAGGAAAGAGAGGGTGTAACGCCCAAACCACCAGAAACTAAGATAGCTTGCTGGAATTGTTTAAAGGTCGGTCATACGTACGATGAGTGCAAAGAACAGAGGTTACGAAAATTTTGTTATCCTGCGGTAAACCGAACAGTACAGTAAAATCATGTTCGAATTGTACACCTCCGGGAAACTAATAAGGAGTCTTCAAAAGGGGATCCATCAGTACTCTACCGCTTTAAAGGATCCCGCTATTTTACCAGAATTTCCTAAAATTTTAAATCAACAGAATCTCATAACGGTCACCAGGACAAGTCTTTCCCCCCTTCCACGTCCGGCTTACACCGACCAATCCAATTTAATAATCAGTCGCATGAAGCACTTGTAGATACCGGATCGGCATTTTCCTACATAAGTTCTTCCAGTCTAGAAGAGATTCAGCGAATGAACATCCCCATTCGACCAGTTGATCGCATTTCTGTTTCTTTTACCGATGGAACTTGTGAAGCTACCGAATTGTCAGTTTCTCTGATGGTCCAATTAGTAGACCGCACGTTCACGCTAAAGTTTTTGTTTGGCCTTCCCTCACAAGTTCGTATCTTCTCGGTTTAGATTCATTAACATCTATGAAAGTTGTAATTAATTTTTCGTCTCAACAGTGCACTTTAACGATTTTCCTGATACTGTGTATACCTTTTCTTGCTTGGATATTTCAGACCAATATTCCCAAATCTGTGTTATACAGCAGGTTACTCCCGAGAAACACCAGCAGTTAGGACAATTTTTGGAAACAGAGTTTTCAAAATTCGGGCAACAAGTTACTGGAGTCACACACTCGTAGAACATCGCATAGACGTTGGCGACCATCCCCCAATAAAGCAAAGAGCATACCCCGTATCGCCGAAAATCCAAGAGGCAATCAACCAAGAAGTTGACTGCTTGCTTCAATCCGATATTATTGAACCCTCAAAAAGTCCTTGGTCGAATCCAAAAGTCATGTTCGGAAACCTAATGGCACGTACAGATTTTGTATCGATTTTCGCAAAGTGAATGCAATCTCGAAAAAAGATGTTTAACTCTTACCGAATATGACCTCACTATTAGATCAACCTAAACTGTCGATATATGTCCAAACTGGACCTAGCCCAAGCTTATCTTCAGATCCCTCGACCTAGCCCAAGCTCATCTTCAGATCCCTCTCGCACCCGACTGTAGAGAAATAACAGCTTTTATTGTATTAGGCAGAGGTCTCTTTCATTTTAAGAGAATGGCTTATGGGCTCTGCGGGGCTTCAGCCACTTTTCAAAGGCTACTAGACACGATTATCGGCCCGGATCTTGCTCCCGCATGTTTTGCATATCTTGATGACATTATCATTGCAACAAACTCCTTTCGAGAACACTTGAGCTACTTGGAGATAGTATTAAGTCGTCTTCGGGAAGCAGGTTTACAGGTGAACAAAG